>JADRCD010222696.1:38159-48458 GCA_019843815.1 Montemys delectorum
ACACACACACACATACACACACACACACACATACACACACACATGCACACACACTAGAAAGAGTCATAGAATTCATTGATGCATGCAGTTTTGCTAACCCAAACCCTAAGCCTAAGCCTAAGCCAGGCTGATCTAGACAAAGGACTACTGGAATGTTGCTAAAGAGACAAAATCACCATTATCATAACCATCTTTAGAGCTACCTGTAAAGTGCTAACCTTTCAAAAGAGCACCTGGGTGTCCAGCGAGATGGCTTAGTGGTAAAGCATTTGCTGGGCAAGCCTGGTGACCTGAGTTCAATTACCAGAGCCCGTGAGAAGATGGGAGAGAAGTGACCCCACAAAATGTCCTCTGGCCTCCACATGGTCACTGCGGAACACACAATGCCCCTACACCCATACATCACGCGTGTGCCCGCACACACAGACACACAAACAAACAAATAAACACGTTGTTAGGCCCATTGCAGGGGTCTCGTACGTGGTGTCTCTTTCTCAGCAAACAGCAGCCAGTCAGCCCAGGCAGAGGTGGGTGGACAGGACCACACCTCCTGTTGTTTTAGCAGAGCAGAGGCATGGTAGTCTTCTCTCTTGTCTGTTTTTCTTGACAGCCTCCCTGTACCCATGGAACAAACTGCAGCTCAACCGCGGGCCTCATCTCAAGCAAGCATTCTGACCGGCTGGACCAAAAATACAAAGACATACTGAGACAGGGCAGAGATAACTCTCCATGTAAGAAGACGCAGCAGGCACCTGGTGGGATGTCTAGAGTTTGTGTGTCCGAGGACGATGGGAGACAGATGGTTTGGAGTCCTAAACTGAATGAAATTCATAGATCCCCGAAGGAAAGGACAGTCGTCTGACTATGTCATTGCAGTAAATGTAATGCTCTGGGGTTTATTCTCTTCCTTTACTGTCAGGGAGCAACAAAACTGAACAACCCTCTTCAAGTGTCAAAACAGCACCTCCCGCTCATGAATATAGCCCTGGCACTCACATTCAATATCTTGCCAATTTTCTTGTATGCCCTGTCTCTCATCTATCTCTATGTCAGTTTTATTTCTAATTTCTATAACAAAAGTCCACCAATCACTGGACCCGAGACTGGTTCCAGCCTGTACAGCAGTATATATAGGCAGGGCCTACAATGGGCCGTCTCGGAATATTATTAAAACAAAGGCAAACATTTGCTTTTTTTTTTTTTTTTTGAGAAACAGGAAAAAATTCTAGTGAATACAAATAGGTGCTGACCCCAAGATCACAGAGGTTCCTACCCTACTGACTTTAAAAATAATAATAATAATTTTACAAACTTTTAATTGGTACCCAACAGCCACCTTGTTCATATATATTATTGTTTCCAATTCGAAACCAAATACATTTCCCATCAACCTTGTGGGTGGAGGTGCTCTGTAAATCTATTAGATTTGGCTCAAGAAGCCACTTTTCAAACATCTGGCATCCTTGAGTGGTACTTCATGTCACAATTGAACATCATCTTAATAAAACCCAACCCTTATATTAGGTTAAAAAACAAAAAAACTTAAAATAAATTTTAACCAGCTAGGCTTTTCTGGGCAAGTCAGAGAGAACAAACACTGGCAAGTTCTTGGTCAAGCATGAGACTTTCCACTACAGGAAACGGGTGGCCTTCCTGTGGCCAAAATGAAAGTCTCCCTTTCTGCCTTTTGTAACTACCACGTCACCGGCGAGTGGCACACAGTGTGTGCCACTGTCCTTAACACACACACCACCCTGCCTCAAAAAAAAAAAAAAAAAAAACCAGCAGTCGCCCATGGTTATTTTCTGATTAGAGAGAACCAAACCCAAACCCACAGGACTCAGAACTTGTCTACAATTGTGAGGCAACTTCAAGACAAGATGCATTACTAGATTGCGTAGCTTTTCAGAAAACTCGTCTGCCTTCAGGAAACAAATGATGATTTATTCCAGTCGCTAAGATCAAGCTCACTTTAAGTCACAGCTCCGAAGAATTAAGAAACGAGGTCAGGTTGAGACAAGTACAAAGCGAAGTCCGAGCAGGAACTTTTTTAAACTCGCGCACGTTTCAACCATACAGAATCCCCCAAAGCTCGACCTGGGACCAATAAATAGACGCGATCTGAGGCAGGCAGAGAGCCTGTCAGTGCTGCACCGACAACAGATAACTGTCTGACTCAGCTCAACGTAGCTCCCGAAGTGAATTTCCATGGGACCAAGGTCAGGTTTAACATGATAACGTTTGCCAGAAACTTTATAAAATATCCCTGGAGCAATGAGCGAGAGAAAAATGGGCATATTTTCACAGAAGTGAACTCTGAGACTCCAGCCTGATTGCACACCGTAGCACACTATAGCTAACGGCGAGGAGGGGGGGGGGGGCGCTGTAAAGAAATGGAGACAAATAGAAGGTACCTGCTTGAGAAGAATGTCGCCCAGAGTCTGCCTTCTTATGCTAGACAATGGCCGAGGAGGGGGCATTGGCCTCTCCTGGCGCCACAGGGCTGCTGAGCATGGAGCCTCGTGTTTTCGGTTTTGGTAGAATCCGTTCCGAGACTGTTATGACCATGAAATTAGGAAATGCAGAAACTCAGAAGCAAAGAGCTAGCACCACCGCTTGACTGGGATTGGAAACTCTGCTCCGGATAATAGGGGAGGGGGTGGCCTTCCTCTCTCCAGCCAGGCCTGATTCCAACTTTCTCAGAGTTTGCCTACAGATAGATGTTTGCAGAGGGACAAGTCTCTGGGTGAAGCTAGCTGAGACTTTTTTTTTTTTTAAAGGTGATCCAACCTATTTTCTCCTTCCTTGCAATACAGCTCAAAGTCTAGACAAGCATGTTGACTTGGAAAAAATAAAATAAGAAAGCGTTCTTTCGGCACACAGATTTTCCTCGCCCAAAATTAGCTAAGAAGGGGAGTGTGCACCTCTCAGAGTTTCTCTTTCACTCATTGACTCAATGAGCTAAGCCAGTGGCTCAGCAGTTCTTGTCACTGATTAATGGGGTTCCTGGTTTTGGAAACCTGAACCAGCTTAGCCTGAGCTGACTCTGAAATCCTTCAGGTATATGAGCCTTCTATAAACGGCTTGACATTTCCTGCCGTGATTTACAAGTCTGGTTTGCTCTGCGGCTTCAATCTTGTGTTGTGTTTTGTTTTGTTTTGATTTGGTTTTTTGTGAGACAAGATCTCACTCTGCATTTCAGACTGGCCTTAAACTCTCAGGATTCCCCCCTGCCTCAGTCTTCCAAGTGTTAAAATTACAGGCGTAAGCCAGCACGACTGGCTTTTTAAAAACTTATTTTGTTTGTTTTTCTTTCTTTCTTTCTTTTTTTTAAACTCAGAGACAAACACGCTGAAGTAATAATATGAGATAAAAAGCATTTTAAATTTATTTTCCTTTCTGGTACTAGGGATAGACCCAAAACTTTGATGTGCTAACCAAACACATTACCTCTGATCCACAGACCTCTAATTTTTTTAGACCTTTTGAAATTTTAATAGCTCATAAAATCTGTTGTGTTTTATGTAACATGTGCTTTAAATGATGGGTTGTTGTTTTAATGTCTTAGTTTTCTTTTTTCTTTTTTCCCCCCATTCTATAAGTCTGAGAGAGAATGCTTCTCTGGATGGACGTAAAAATGGTCAGGCAAAAGACCAGAAAAGACCCCTCTAGCCACTATCTCCATCCATATACATGAACACTAGTGCATGCTGGGTAAGAAAAGCATCTCAGAATTGGCTGAGAGGAGAAAAGATGCAAAATGTCTCATGACTGATGATCTACACATTCTTTATAAAAGTTGTCTTAATTGTCTTCAGTTTTCTATACCTTGGTGAGTTTGGCCCCCAAATAATTCAAATACACAGGTGTGCCTGAATTTAACTCCCCCAGACTGCATAGTGTAGGATGTATTGTAGTTGTTATCTGAAATGTTTTATTTCAAATTAATAAACGTTCAATTTAATAAGACTCATTTATAGAAGGAATAATCACGTAGCCCAAGCATGCCAGCTTTATCGCTTTTATTATGATTTCCTGTGAAAGGTAAGTAAGTCAACAAAATGTTTTGAATAGTTCAAACATTTTAAAAGCCAAGTGGGTTTTTTTTCCTCTAAATTAATTGAATCCCTCCATTATTTGATTTGCCAGGATGAATGAGTCATGCTTTCAAATAGCATTTAGCTACCTGTTAGAAACCGTGGTACACGTCAATCCAGAGAAGAAAATCACCCAAGGCAGGAATTCTCAAAATAGACCATCCATCAGATGCCGAAGCACGTTAGATTACTTCTTTGTTGTGGAGGGGATGCATCCGAGGGTACAGGCACATGGAAGTCTATATGTGCGAACACACCTCTGCCAGCATAAATCTTTTTTACCTTAAGTTTTTATCTTGTGAATTCTGTCAGAGCAACAAGAAAATTAATGAATACAATAGTTAACTACAGGGGGAGGGGGTTTCAGGGAAATGAATTTTTAACTTTCGACAGGGTAGTGGGCCTCGGCAAGGACATATTAGGGTAGTACAGTAGAAGACACAAGAAGCAAAGACATTTAGTTAAGTGAAGTTAACCATGAACAGAGAAAAAGCAGTCAGCAGAGATTAGCAGGCATGGGTCCCTGGACCCACAACTTCCTCACTCCATTTGCCACATTCATAGATCTCAGGTTCTGCAGTAACTTATCATCAGGAGTCTGAGAACATTTTCTACCGGATCTCGCGTGCTGGTCATAGGAGGCACAAAACCCATCAGTTCTTGTTGCAGTGTACAGGGATGGGGTGAGGTTGGCAACATTACAATGGTATGGCCAACATCCAAGGCGTCTGTCTCCACCATTAAGAGCAAAGGGAAGCCTTGCTACTACTTATGATAGGAATTAAGAATCAGGTGGAAAATGGACGGAAGTCTCTGCTCTGTTGGAGGTGTCCTGCCCCAACAGCTTAGCAACAGGAGAGTCCCACTCATGTTAATGACTTTGATTGACATTCGTGTAGACACTATTGGCCCAACAGTACTAGTGAATTCTGCGAGAATAAAATTCACTAGATAGGATCTGGGGAGATGACTCCACTGGCAAAGCACTTGCTGCAGAAGCGTGAGGACGCAAGTTCGCATCCTTAGCACCCATGTAAAAAAAAAATAAGCATGATAGCAAGTGCCTGTAATTCCAGCTAGGGGAGGCAGTCACAGGTGCATCACTCCAGCTCACTGGCCAGCAGAGCTGAATCAGCTTCAATGAGACCCTATGGTAGTTTGAAAGAGACTGGCCCACAGAAATTCATACATTGAATGTTCCTAGTTCCTAGCTGGTGGAACTGTTCGAGAAGGATTAGGAGGTGTGGCCTTGTTGGAGGAGATATGTAACTGGTGGTGACTTTGAAGATTCTTGAAAAATTTGTGACAGGCCCAATTTCTAGCTCTCTGCCTTATGCCTTTGGACCTTATGTAAGCTTTCAACTACTGCTCTAGCATCATGCCTGCCTGCCTGCTGTCATATTCCCTGACATGATGGCCATGATCACCTTCTAAGACTGTAAGAGAGTCTTAGAAATCTCTTTTTTAAAAACTTTTTTTAAAGATTTATTTATTATTATACATAAGTACACTGTAGCTGACTTCAGACACACCAGAAGAGGGCATCAGACTTCATTATGGGTGGTTGTGAGCCACCATGTGGTTGCTGGGATTTGAACTCAGGACCTTCAGAAGAACAGTCTTACCCACTGAGCCATCTTGACAGCCCCTAAATGCTTTCTTTTGCAAGTTGCCTTGGTCATGCTGTCTCTTCACAGCAATAGGAAAGTAAGTAAGACAAACTCTGTCACAAAAAATTAGATGGAAAGCAACCATACAGTATACACATGTTCACACAAACACATACACAACAAGAACACACAAAAAAATTAGAAAGTTACATTAGAGCTAGCAAATGACATCCAAGTTTCACAGTAATAAGTAAAATTGGGAAATAAAGAGCAAGAATTTAGATTACTAAATAATCTTAAGTGGGAAATGTGCATAAAGTGTATAATAATAAGGGTCTTTGTGTATGAATGTGTTTCACATCATTTTTCTCTCAACTAAACTTTGTCTGGTTATTACATAATGCCACCTCTGTTTCATAAAACCATCCTGTACTCCACCAGTTTGCTCTCTTCACCCTCCAAGACAAACACCTACATGGGTAGTTCCAGGGCACTTGGAATCCCTAAAATCCTACCTGAACTTTGGGCACATAAACACATGCATTTTTCTGAAGGAAGAGTCTGGAAACTTCATCTAGTCTTCGCTGAAGCCTACACAAAGTTGAGGATCATATCAATGACACTGTCACTTTAAATCAAAATCACGGTCACATATGTCACTTCTTCACAATTTGTAAAAACCCCACAAGCACCAAGGTTCAAAGTGAGCACCACATGCAGATCCAATCTGACCCTCTTGATCACACCAGGCAAACATCATATCGGAGGAAGTAAAGATGTGAGAGTGGTTCTCGGAACATCAGTGACGTTGTCTACTTTCTCCCATAGAAGCACAAAGGAAGTAAAAGGAGAAGGAAGACATGGACAGACTATAAAAGAAATGCCTGGGTGTGAGATGGCCAAAGCGCAGGATAGGACACAAAGGCCTGAACTCAGGATCACAGTATCAGAAGGTTTCCCTATGGAGGGTTAGGCAAGAGAAGGATGCATCTGCTAAGGTTTGTGACTTCAGACTTTGCCCTTTCCAGGGCCTTGTGCAGAGCTCTGTCCTTAGGAAACATCACTTAAACAACAGATGCCAGGCTTCAAATGGCATCTGTTGCCATTTGGAAAAACAGGTTTTTCCAAAGCCATAGCATTAACTACAGGCAGAACCTGGCTTTCTATGCATTGAAATAATTAATAGGTGTCCTGGTAGAATCCATACTCTAAGGAAGACACATAAATGAAGCCCTGGCTAATGTCCAGCTGTGGGCACCACTCAACAGAGTGGCCAGTCCCTCAAAAGCACTGGAGTGGAGGAGGCAGCCTGGGCCCTGTGCGCGTATGACTTATTTAACTCAGAGGAAAGAAAAAGAGTAAAAAGAGCGGTGTTTGAACCAGCAGGGGGAAAAGTTAGGTTATGTAAGGCTACAGGCAAGAAGAATAAGGCCTGTTTTTTTTTTTTTTTTTTTCTCTTTCCTGGAGAAAGGTATTGTGAAATAGTCCAGGAACAGCCTCCAATTTCCACGGTGCTTCTCCAGGCTTCTATCTGACAAGGTCAACAGTCAGAGCCCTGGCAATGGCCTTACACCCAAGAACTCAGATGATCCTCAGCAGGCCTAAGGCAATCTAAGGACAGTGCCTTCAGAAGGCACTGAAGAGGGCAAAACCTGGAGTCACAAACCCTCACAGATCCATCCACCCCTCGCCTAACCCTCCATAGGGAAACCTTCTGCTACTGGAAACTGACGTCAGGCCTTCGTGTCTTACTATGTGTTTTTGGAAATAGCAACCTATCAGGCCAATGGGGATTGGGAGAGGTGACACAGACACAGGCATGGGGAGATGCTCAGGATTCTCTTAGTTGTTTTGAAGCCACTTGTGCCCACTCACACTCAGGTGTCTATGCTGCCTCTCACACATAGCACAGCCTTAAAAAAGAAAAAAAGAATCGTTATTTTTAGGGTCTGCAAAGCAGGCCCACCAGAAGTAAAAACAAAAATCACTCAAAGCTGTGCCCAGGCAGGGCTGGGCATCACCCCTGCAGGAGCTGAGTTGTGAGTCCGGGGGGGCGGGAGGGAGCAGTGGTGCTTGTGTTTAAGGGGAAAATAAGAAGTTAAGATCCAGACCAGAAGAGATTATAAGAAATGAGTAGACAGACAGAGCTGGACTGCTCTGAGCAAAGTGACCTGAAGCCATCCCAGGCAGTGTACAGGTGAGTAGCACATGTCTCAGACAAAAATAAAAATAAAAGATCCTTAGAGCATCTAGCTTTCCCGTAGGTATGGAATTCCACCCCTGGGAGGCCAGGATTCAAGGCAAGACCTGGTCACAAGCGAACAAAGCTACCCCAGTCGCTTGGATAGGTTCTTAGAGATTGTGTATTCCAGTTCATCTTTTTCAACCAAAAATCGTTCATTGCACACCCACAATGTGCCAGGTGTGGATAATTTTTGACTGTTGTGTCCGTGGAAACAAATGAAGAGCTGACCTTTTCAGAGCTTAGATTCCAGTACAGTAAGGAAGGATAAGATGCAAATTTTTATGGATTTAAAGTTTATATCCCACCTAACCCCCAAAAAAAATCTCATATGCATGCTGAAATCTTAAAACCTCAAATAGATAGCATTGACAAATGGTTGTTGGGTCATGAGGTGGGGGCAATCCTGAAGGATTGGTGCCTTTGTAAAGGAGAGTTATTTTGGGTCTTTCTTCTGTGTAAAAACACAGGAGGAAGATAATTTCCAGTACCCCAGAAGGGAGCCCCCACCATGAGAACCAGAACATACTAGTCAATGGGTGAGCCTCACTCTTCCAGCTTCCAGAACTATGAGAAATTTCCACCTTTTAAGCCACCTAGATTAGGATATATATGTTACAGTATCCCGAGCTGATAAATATAATAGTCAGTGAGATAGACAGACACGGCCAAAGGATGCTGGAGATGAGATGAAAGGGTGCATGGAATAGAGATAGGGAGGGCACTCAGTATACCTCACCTATCAAGGAACATAGATAGGAAGCTGGATAGGAAGCAAGTGCTCCTGTCTCTTCTAACTCTTCTAATGAGCACTCCATCATGCTGATCTCCTCCCAATGGCCGGCCTGCTAACACCTCCCCATACCATCCAATGAGAACTTGTAATTTCAACATATGACTTGAGGAAGAAAGAAAAAAATGGGTCATATTTAGGATTCACATTTTATCTGTGTGTGTGTGTGTGTGTGTATGTATACACACACACACACACACACACACACACACACAGCAGCAGCAGCAGCAGCAGCAGCAACAGCTGGGAAGCAAAGGTACTTAGATAAGAGTGGGAGTGGTAAATGGCAGCCTCTTCTGATATACTGGGTTCATTTGAAAGGCAGAGCCAACATGATTGCTAACAGATTGGATGCCTGGTAAAAAAAAAAAAAAAGAAAAGAGGCCAAAATGACTCCAGTGTTCAGACCTCGCGAAATCCTGACATGTACCAAGCACCAACAGAGACAGGAAAATCCCCAAAATGTACAGGTTTAAAGGAAAAAGAAGTTTCCAGAATTTAGTTTTGGACATGCCAGATTTGAGGAAGCAATTAGACAACCAAATGGAGATGAGTTACTTTGGGATTCATAGGTATGCAGGTGGTACATTGAAGTCCCACATTGGACAGTAACTCCTGCTTGGCAACACGGGACTGTCACATCCCTTGCGCTTGTCTGGCACTCACGACTCCCACTCCCCCGACCTCAGATGTCTCCCTGTCATCTATATCCGCTCAGGTTTGCTCTCCATGCCTGTCACCTCTTTTGCTCTAATGTATTTACTTTTCCAGAGTCCCATTCTCTCGAGCACTAGCAGCTGAATACTAAATTCATGACTAACAGAGAAGCAGATGCAAATTATATTAGCAGGTCTATCTGTCCATCCACTTCTTTCCAAGCCAACATGAGTTCTTTTTAATAAGGGCCATGTCCTGGTTGTGGTTGCACACAGTGGGGTTGAGGTAGGAACAGTTGGGTCACCAGTTCAATAAGGAATGTATCAAAAGAAAAAAATGGGTCATATTTAGGATTCACATTTTATCTGTATGTACGTGTGTGTGTGTGTGTGTGTGTGTGTGTGCCACATGTATGCCTGGTGCCAGTAGAGGCCATAAAGAGGCATCAGATGACCTAGAACTAGAGTTACAGGTGATTGTGAGCTCCATGTGTGTGCTGGGAACCAAACGCAGGTCCTCTGCAAGAGCATCAGGTGCTCTTAACCATTAAGCCATTTCTCTGGCCCCTAAAAGCTTTGATTTCTTAAACACAGGGAGAGTCAGGTAGCATGAAAGCAATGCCAAAAGAAGAGGACCATAAAATGAGATAAAAATGCATCTGATGGAAGTTTCCTCAAACACCTGTATGGAAGTAGACAGAATAGCTTTTTTCTGTTACTGTGATAAAATGCACTCGCAAAAGCAACTCAATGAAGGAGTGATACAGTTAGACTCAGTTTGAGGTGGGGAAGTTCTCATGAAGGGAATCTCCCTATGGAGGGAAAGTGCTCTTAGAGGGGAAGTCCTTATGGAAGGGAAGTCCTCATGGAGGGGAAGTCCTCATGGAGGGGAAGTCCTCAT
>JADRCD010222696.1:48838-74216 GCA_019843815.1 Montemys delectorum
GGAAGTCCTCATGGAGGGGAAGTTCTCATGGAGGGGAAGTCCTCATGGAGGGGAAGTCCTCATGTAGGAAGTCCTCATGGAGGGGAAGTCCTCATGTAGGAAGTCCTTATGGAGGAAGTTGTCTTAGAGGGGAAGTGGCCAAGAAGCAAAACATTATAGAAGAGAAGAACAGACATCAGAGCTGGAAGCATGGGTTGCACTGCATCTGCAGTGAGGAGGAAGAGATTTATGAGTGCTCAGGCTTAATTAGTTCCCTCTTTATATTCAGTTTAGCACCCAAGCTCAGGGAATGGGACCAGGGTCCCTTAGGGCAACTCTCCTCACCTCAGTGAATCTAATCAGGGTGATCCCTCACAGACTGGCTCAGAGAGCAACCTAATAGAAGTAAATCCCTTACAGGTGTGCCTGGAAGTTTGCCTCCTTAAGTGATTCCAGATCAGCTGGCTAGGCTCATTCCCTGGAGACATGTAGAAAATGCCTGTTCCTGGAGGTTCTCAAGCCTGTCTGTAGCCTTAAGGAGACTTACAAATGGCTTTATCTAATTCATATCCTCACAGGTCCTGGTCTCTGAGGAGAGACATGAGTATCAATATTTTTAATCTCCATGTGATTCTACGATACAGGGAAAGGTGTAAGTGATGGGCCTGAACTCTTCTTTTTAATTTTCATATTATTATTTATTTTATGTGTGGGAGTCTTGCCTACTTGTATGCTCTATACACTGCATGAATGCATGGTGCCTAAAGCAACCAGAAGGGGGCACTGATCCCCTGGAACTGGAGTTATACATAATTGTGAGCTGCCATATGGATGCTGTGCATCAAACTCTGGTCTACTTGAAGAGTAGCCGGTGCTCCTAACCACTGAGCCATCTTTCCAGCCCTGGATTCACCTTTTCTACAGTTGCTAAAAACCTGTTCCATTACACCCCTTTCATACATAATCAAAGCCGACCATGACATCGCTGGCTCCTCATATGGCCATTTCTACATACTTACTTCCTGCCTTTTTTATTACATTTGTTCTAGCTTATTCTTCCCATTTTTTAACATATTCGATAGTACAACTCAAGAGAATATGTGAATTTTTCTTAGTCAAAAACAACTAACTCCTAAGAATCAGTTCGGGCCCTTGAGAAAGTAAAGCTGAGACAACACGATATTCCTAATTCATCCCAAACCCTCCTCCCTCTGAAGACTGTGTTAAAGAAGTTATACCAAGTTTGGGGCACAAATCTATTATTGACAATATGGACAAAGAGGCAAGTAAACAAACCAAAAAAAGAAAAAAAGAAAAGAAAAGAAAGACAGAGAGAGAAAGAAGGAAGGAAGGAAGGAAAGAAAGAAAGAAAGAAAGAAAGAAAGAAAGAAAGAAAGAAAGAAAGAAAGAAAGAAAGAGCAAGCCATGTTCATTTCAAGCCACTGAGAAGCACAGGCCAAAAGAAAAATAAAATCAATCAACCTTTGCCAAGTCAAAAAGAACAGAAACAGCAGGGGCTAGTGTTCTATATTCGGCTTTTAAAGGGTATTTCAAACAATAGAGAACAAACACTGTGTAATCACACCCAAAAGTTTACAAACAGCACAGCTGAATAATGTGGCGAAGTCAAACCAACCAGTGTATGTCTCTACAGAAACGCCACACACCCTGCGCTGCACCGATGACATGGCCCGCCACGGCTGGTAACCGTGTGCTCCTTGCTGGCACCAATTCAGGGAGCCTCTCTCGCCAGAGAAACCAGAGAAATACTCGTGTCTCCTGGATACTTGTCAGCCTCCTGTAGGAACCAGTTTTGAGACCTTGTCAGAAAGCACGATAATTCCCACTTTCCAGGAAGGGAAATCAAGGCAGGAAGAAGCTAATCCCTCTGTTAAGAAAGTAGACGTTAAAATGTATGGGTCTCCAGGAAGACTAGGGACCAGCTGGGTTCTTGGTATCATGGAAACCAAATGCTTCCCTCTATTCCCCTCAAGAGAATAAGGGTTCGAGTTGCTTGTTCTGAAGCCTAATTCGGACATCTCTTCTTTTGCAGAACTCTTCCCTGCACTCTGGCTTCAGTTTTCTTTCTTTGTACTCTTTGCCCATTTCCAGGCTGTCTACAAAAATCGAACATGGTTATAATTAGCCCCAGGGAAGTAGCCAAAAGCCTCTTGCTTCTCCTAGAAGCTGGGGGCGTCCATGTGCCTCAAGGTAAACGGCCATCGGCTAAGATATGAGGGTGTGCTTTATTACAGTCTCTCTCGTAGTTTACATGAGTGGAGAGGAAAAATGAGGAGAGCTCCAGAATGCCTTCCCATGAGGGGTGCTAAATTCAATGAGTGAGGGTGCCAAGTCAGGGGAGAGGAGGCTGCCCGTGTGTTGGCTCAGCTCTTTAGCACGGTTTGAAGATACTTATGATGAGACCGCACTGGGAGAGAGCTGTGTGGCAAGTGGCGGACCAGTAAGTAAACCGGAGCTCAAAATTACATGTCTTTAAGGCTTGTGAAAAATCTTCCAGAAGATGGACTACATCACCAGGCTCTGATCCTGATCCAAGTGGTCCAAGTGTTCTCGGTTTGTGTCAGGATTTGTTAATGGGAACGAGAGCCTCCATAGCAAACCCAGGTCAAGAGAGATGGGTGGGTGGGCTTCCTCCAGTCCCAGTTCATTTGCAGCCACTGCCCTTGGAAGATCCAGCAGGACTGAACAGGGACCTGTCCCACCATATTGGGAAGGTACAAAGGGAACATTAGTGAAGCAGTGCCCGGACTTTTCTGTCTCTACTTTTTTTTTTTACCAGGCTCTTTGGGTACCTCCACATCTGTGTACTGTGTACAGTGTACTGTGTACTCTGTACTGTGCGGTCCTTCATCTCCTGCTCTCAGTACATTCGGACCTCCATAGTGTTTCTCTTTCTTCTCTCCCCTCTCAGCTTCAACTGAAGCCCTGACTCCTCTTCCTAAGTTATCGCCTCTCCACAAACACCTTGAACTCCAAGGACAGATGCAGACCTTCCATTCCATAGACGTCGGTTGGCTCTCTGCTGCCCCCACCTGGTCCATACAAGAATCTCCCCGTGGTGATCTGACAGAGCACCCTTTAAAATCTAGAGTCTTGGATTCCTGAAGGCAATTTGAAATGTTGCTAATTACCTTTCACTATAACTTTACTTAATTTATGGGTCCCAAACTATTCTTAATGTATAATGGCAAAGTATACTACAAAGTTATGAGCTGTGTCAGGTAGCACCTTGGTTTGCTTTTGTTTTTGTTTTTGTTTTTTAAATAAGTGGGAAAACGACGGTATTCTAAGAATTTTTGTTTAAATCCTAAAGTAGGCTTTTTCAAATCATTAGGACACCACATATTGATATACTTATTCCAGAGTCATAACATTGATATTTTCCTCTCATTCTACTTCAAATACCCTACAGTGACAACAAGACGGGTAGGGGTGGATAAAGGGAGAAGAAGACAAGAATTATCTGGAGCTCCCCAGACACTTAGCTAACTTCTTAGAATACATTCCAGCAGCTTAGCCACAGCCCTAACTATATAACCATTTGTCTTGGCTACTGTTCTATTGCTATGACCAAGACAGCTTATTAAAAAAAAAAAAAAAAAAAGCGTTTAATTGTGGACTTGCTTACAGTTTCAGAGGGTGAGTCTACAGCCATCGTGGCAGAGAGCATGGCAGCAGGCAGGCAGACATGGCCCTGGAGCAGTAGCTGAGAGCTCATATCTTATCCATAAGACAGAAGCGACGGGAAGATTGAGTCTGGCTTGTGCTTTTGAAACCTCAAAGGCCAACACACACACACACACACACACACACACACACACACACACACTCCCGACCCTTCCTAAATAGTCCTGGGAAACAGACCTTTGAATATAAGAGCGTGGGGTTTGTCCATATTCAAACCATCACATTCTACTCCCTGGCCCCCAATAGGCTTGTAGCCACATCGTATTGCAAAATGCATCCACCCAACATCAAAAGCTCCTATGGTCTTTCAAAGTCTCAACACTGTCCAAAGTCTTTTCTATGACCCAAAGCTATTTCTTAACTGTAAGTATCTGTAAAACTAAAAGGAGAATTCCATTCTTCCAATGGCACAGAATAGACATTACCATGACAAATGGGAGAAAGGAGAGAACGGTGAAGAAATAGGGGACCAAGGCAAGAGTGAAACCTAACAGGGAAAACTCCAAATCTTGCGTCACCATATCTGCACTCAAAGGACTCTTCAGATCTCCTATTCCTTCCAGGTTTCTTGACTGTGACACCCCCTCTCCTGTGGGCTGGTTCCAAGCCCTGCCTATAGCAGTCTTTGGCAGGTATCCTAAGATGCTGGCTTCTCCAACATCTGGGGTTCTCCAACACAACCCAGACTTTATGTTCACCACGTCAGGAAATGGCTTCTCTAGGTCTCCATGCAGACACGTCACATGCTTGGCCCCAGCAGCTCTGCTTAAGCAGGGATGAAGAGTCCACAGCCCTCTCTCTACTTCTGTATCTTTCTTGATAAAGCTAGAAAGACGTGGCCAAAACTGATCCGTTCTTCTGCTTGCTTGAGCTGGAGTCTGGTACACACCCCCTCCTTGAGTCATATCTGCATACACTTTGACTTATTGGTAGTTTCCTTTGCTACATTAGCTTTTCTTTTTACAAGTTTTAGATGATCTGGGTGGAGTCCATGGCAGGAGGAAGAGAGATTTACCTGGCAATCCTCCCTAGAAATAATAAGTCACTAAAATTAACCTAGGAAATTGTGGAGAAAGCTGAGTGGACAATTGCCATAGTGAGCAGGGAAAGCGATTGAAGAACTGTCTTTGAAAATGAGCCTGCACCCTAAAAGGGTATCATTGGAGTCCTGTTTCACCCAGAGGGAGATGAGTGGCAAAGACCTTTATCCCCGCTCCCCCACCCCCCATCAGGGCCCAGAATGAAACTGAAACTCTGGACACCCCTCCCACTTCCTTCACACTCAAAGCCAGATTGCCTGACAACCTGGCCCAGCTGCCTTTGGGTGCCATGCAAACCCTAGATCCAGGGCTTGAGATGATGCTCAGCAGGCTCCGGCTTTGGATTGCTTTGTAACATTCCCACTGGCTGTAATTTGACTGCCCTGGGGCCTCAGTTTCCCAGGTTAGGAGACTAAGAGCAGCCCCACTGAGGGCTACAACCAAGGGAAACAGAGCAAGAAACAAATTGAGAACATCAACTTCCAGTTTACGTGCCTTTACTAAGACAGCCTCTTCTCCGACTCTGAAAAAAAAGCCCCAGCCCTTTTCGCTCCCCCACCTCCTTCCAGAGCATCACTGTACCATTCCGCTGAGACCTGTTCTGTGCCCCAGATCTGCCCCTGCATTCTTCTATACTGGAGAGAAAGGAAAGCTGGCTACATTTCCAATGTACAACGCAAGTGTTTGGAGATGCACGTTCACACGTATACACTCAGACATACTGAATGATTCGTTTGTTAAGGCCATTTAAAATAGCTGTGGTCAGAACAGAAATCAGCTGCCTCATCCCATGGCCCGCTGTCTCTTTTCATTATGAACACATCTTCCTTCCACAGTCAAACCTTAGGATCCCTCCAGACTGATTTATCTTTGATTCCCCTTATCCTTTGCCCAAGAACGTACTTAATGGCATTTACCTACTATATAAACATATGCATATATATAACACGATGTGCACAGACACAAACACATTGCTCCTTTTAGATTGGTCTTCCCCACGACTCTGGAAAAACAGGCTTATTTCTGAAGTCACTCCTAAACGATCTTGCCTTGGCTTCTTGGAGTAGACCCGTGGGAATGTTTTCCTTTCTGTGGAAGGAGCTGGCTGCTGTCTTTCTCTCCCTGCTCAGTAGGGCTGGTAGCTCGACATTCGCCCAGGCCCCATTCTAGGTCCTCTATGAACAGTATCCCAGCTTATCAAAGTATGACTCACGAGATCTCCAGTGTCCTTAGGGTACCATTGTCTTCCAGCATTGTTCGAGAAGCCCAGTGTATGCAGTCTTAGATGACCAGGGTAAAAGGATGTCTTAGATAGCAACTAGAAACCCTCCCTCACAGCACAGACAAGCACTCCACGGCTTAGAGGGCTAGAAACTTCCCCAACTATAGTCTCCAGTGAATAGCTATTTATTAGGGCAACTGTCACTGTGTGAGATGCTGGGGTCACCATGATGAAAAAGACCCCTACGGTCCTTCACACAGCTGACTTGCTAGTGAGAAAGGAAGCTTAGAAGCAATCTTGATGAAATGTCAGTGTTATTAGTGTGTAAGGCATTCCATCCTGAGCGTTGGAGAGACAGCGAGTTGAGTGTAGAGCATGTGTTGTTATCACAGAGAACCCGGGTTTGCATCCCAGTACCCACATGGTGGTTCACAATAAGCTATAACTCATAACTCCAGTTCCAGGCCTGCATGTGTTATGCATACATGCATACAGGCAAACCATTCACACACACATACAATAAATACCACTCCCCCACTCCCACTCCCCC
This sequence comes from Montemys delectorum, assembly GCA_019843815.1. Classification (NCBI taxonomy): domain Eukaryota; kingdom Metazoa; phylum Chordata; class Mammalia; order Rodentia; family Muridae; genus Montemys; species Montemys delectorum. Next base: position 55,338 of record JADRCD010222696.1, read on the forward strand.
CCCCACACACACACAAAAGCTTTCTACAGAAACATACAGCGCCCCTAGTGGCAGTAATAGGTGTTACGCATAAGTGATCTGTAAAGATGAGTCAGATAGATAAGATAGGTAGGTGTGTGTGTGTGTGTGTGTGTGTGTCTGTCCTCACTAGGTAGCAATAGGTAGCAAGTCCTGGGACGGGAAGCAAGTCTAAAGGGCCAGAACGAGTCTGTCTGTCTCACTTTTTGTACCTATGCCCTAGCTCACAGAACGCGAGGGAAGCTGAAGATTCCAACTCTCTTTGTTATTACTCCAATAATCTATGAAAAAGTTCATTTAGGACTGGCTTCAGAAGTAAGCCAGTTTCTCCAGAGCGGTTGGCAAGCCTGATCTAATAGGATGCGATATATGCATATATTGTTGTATGCATATGTGTGTCCAGTAGGTAGACGTTATTATACCTGGATTCCCAACAACATTTCGACTCCTCTTCCACGTTTCCCATCTCTTCCTTTCCTGACCTCCCCTTTTCCTCCCTCTCCTTCTAGCTCCATAAAGACTGTTGTGTCCTTTAACCCTTCTGGGCTGAGGTACAGTTAGTTGGGGAGTAACAGCTTCAGGCTCGACTGTGCGCTTAGTTTGCCAACAACAGGACCAGTTGCATGTCTTCTGGAGAAAGGGGAATCTGGGTGGAGAAGGTAGGAGTCAGCAGCTAAGTCAGGTCTGCTTTTCAGTGGAAGCGCCCCAGCCTCGGGGGGCAGGGCGGGGGCGGGGCGGGGCGGGGGCGGGGGCGGGGAAACTGGGTCTCTCGCAGGGCTACATCTTCAAGAGGATCACACTGGTCCCTAAAGGTCATAGGAGGCCACTGGAGAGACAAGTGGCTGCAAAGCTGTAGAGGAGGCTGACTTTGCTGGCGTCTCTTCCCCCAGAAAATGGGAACACGTAGGTTTCCCCCACAGAAATAGTTGGGATTATTAACCATAAAACTCTAAAGTTTAAAGCCCCTTCGCCCCAGTGTATCACCCCACCCTGGCACCTCCAGTCACTGCAAGACTAGGCACATCCTCTCCCACTGAGCCCAGACAAGACAGTTCAGTTAGGGGAACAGGATCCTCACTTCTAATGGTGGGAAAGGAAGCGATATCTGCTATCCTCTCGACATGGAACTTGCTAGGATTTAAAAAAGATCTATCCAAATTCTAAGATTTGATCTTTTTTTTTTCCAGTGAGGCTTTTCTTCTGCGCTCCAACCTTAAATCAATTTCAGAATGCCAGTTGCTTATAGCAGATAGGTGCCAGCCATTTTCTTTTAAGAGCCCAGAAAAAGACAGCTGAAATTAGCCAATTTCTTCTGGCTAGTCTCATTGTGCTAATGGAGTTTTTCTTCCCAATAATTCCTTAGTCTTTCAATGCAGTTCTTTATATCCTGGCCAAGTAAAATGTAATTTTTAAATGATATAAGGAAATATGAAGGAAATAACCATCCAAGAGATTGAGGCAAAATGAAATGAAATATAATACTTAAAATGATTTGAGAGATAGAATAGCACAAAATTCCTGTGTCTGTCTCTGGGGTAATAATTTGAAATAATGTCTTATATCCCTAAGAGAGAATATGGATAAAAAAAATGAAATCAACTCTTAATATGCCGTGGTCACTTCAGGAACGTGTGACAAAACATTATGTGTTAGTGGTCTTGCGATTATGTAGAAGTCGCTTTAAAAAAAAAAAAAAAAGTATCTGAAACCTTTTTAAGTTTTGAAATGGGAAAGAGAAGGTACCTGTAAGGGTAGGCAGCAGAGACTCCTGGACATAGCGGGCTCCCCGCCCCCAGCCTTCCTTGCCTTCAGATTCTTAACCTGTCAGCAAAAAAGACTGGGGGCGGGGTTAGGGAGCAGGGGAGTCCCAGTTCAAAATCTACCCAATTTAAATTGATTCTACATTGATTATAAACTATCAACACTTAGGCCTACTAATCTTAGTAAACATCAAGAAAGAGAGGGAGGGACCAGAGGGAGAGCAGTCAAGGAGTGAGGGCTGCTGTCCATCCACGGTCGTTTTGCTGGCTCCGGTCTTACCACTCACAGTTCTGGGGTTCTGTGCTTCTGACTGCAGAGACCAGAAGTCTGGAGTATCTCTTTAAAATGGAAGATCTGAAGCCATTTTAACGATGAAATGTAGCATGATTTACGGCTCAGGACAGACATTTCTGAAAGAAAAAAAAAAAAAAACACTTAAAAAATCAGACAACTGGATGAAGCTCAGGACCTAGTCCAGTTCCCTGTGACCTTGCTCTTTCTCTGATCCTTGCCACCTTCTGGATTAAAGGAGGAGGCTCCAGGCCAGGAAAATTAGAGCAGCCCTTAGCCCAAAAGTGTATGTACTTGAGACAGCTGTGAGCAAAACGCAAAGCCTATCCACTGTAAGGTAACGCTCCACAGGTACAAAATTGGAATCTGAGGTGTTCACAAAACCTGACTCGGATGTCACACCTGGAATTTCAGTCAAAAATTAATAATAATAATAATAATAATAATAATAATAATATCTTTTGAGGTCTACAAGTCTCTGGGAGTGTGATCTGGCACATTTCCTACCCACTTAATAGTCAGAGGCCATAATTTGGAAAATACTTATTACTGTGCAAAACCCAAACTCGTCATACTGATAAAAGGATAATGTATTGTCCATCTTCTTCAAAGACTCTTTGGGGCCCTTCTCCCCTGCCGCCTTCCCAGTTTAGAAGTGGGAGAGCATGGGGATTTTCTTTCTTTCTTTCTTTCTTTCTTTCTTTCTTTCTTTCTTTTTTTTTTTTAAGGATCAAAAGCAGAAAATAAGAGCCACATGGCCTCTTTCCTAACATTCATAGCAACCCAGATCACTGTGTAGTGTGACAGAGAAGAGATAAAACATTGAACGTGGTAATGGGAAGTTTAGTTTATTGGCGTTTAAACTCTAAAAGGAGAGTGTCCTTTGGGTTGACCAAAAGAGAATTTTTTTTTTTTTTTTTTTTTTTTTGGTCAGGCAGGTGCTGTGTGTATCGACTTGTCTGGTGTCCAGTCAGTGACCTTTATCAGATGGGCTGAACTGCAGCTCAAGATTTTGGCAGGTCATTCTGTCAGAGATAAATCTGTGCTGAGAAGTTTCTCTCCCAAATGCAAACTTTCCGTGTTATCTGAGGCTTCGTCCTTATCATAGCCGGTGTGGGTTTGGTAGTTATGTCTCCCGTGGTCATTTTTCTATAAGCTACTGGGCATGTTGTTGCAGATAAAAATGTAGAAGTTATGTCGGCATCGGAGTTACTTAAGGTCTGCAATTTCCTTGAAAATGTAAGGTCTTTTGGTTGCGTTTTGTTTGTTTGTCTTGTTGCCATGATAAAAGAAGAACTGGCTAATGTAACTTAAGAGAGGGAAGCTTTGGCTCACAGTTAGAAGGGATACAGTCCTTCACCATGAAGAAGGCATAGCAACAGGCAGCTTGGGGCCACGGTAGCAGGGTGTTCTGGTACTCTACCTCCTTGCATACCAGGAAGCAAGGAGCAGAGCTCAGACAAGAAGCAGGGACATTCTATAAAACCATTAGGGCCCCCTCCAATGACCACTTCCTCCAACAAGCCCACACTCTAAGAGCTGGGGACCAGGAGTCCAAACACATGAGGCAGCGAGAGCGTTGCACACCAAAGCTTGACATGGGGATGCATGGCTCCTTAGCTCTTACAGCAGGTCCACCTTCTCCTGTGTCCACTTCCATCTGGTGGAAATTTTCAGCATGTCCCACAATCCAGATAGGCTTTTCTCCACAGGATCTACACTTCCTGGCTTCTAAGCCACGCCACCCTCTCGGGTTGCCATTGCTTGTTGGTTGTTTGGCTTCTGATCTCGATAACTTGACTCGCTCGGCAAGTGCGCGGTGCAACCGGTAGAGCCACAGAGGGCGTGATGCAGAGGGTGAGGGCAGCTGCCGAGATGCATCCCATAACCCTCATAGGATGCAATCTCTCTGAGGTCCTAGACAAAAGTACCCACTGCAGAAAAAAAAAAAAGAATGAAAAAAGAAGAACCCATTTCTGGGTTATCGAGGATAAAGAGTGTTTGTTTTTACCCCAGCCTTAAGCACTGCGATAAGAACGCGAATTCTGTGTTGGTCCCTAATTGCTCTATAGTAAATAAGGCTTTTTTTTTTCCTCCAGCAACATTGCCATCTCTCTGGATACGAGTCGTGCTCCTGTGGCCACAACCAGCTTAGCCCAGTTCCAGGAATGCAGTGGGAAACTCCAGCAGGCTATGAACAGAACAGAGCAAGAGGGACAGACGTCATCTCCATGTCGAGGGCTGCTGAATGATGCAAGGGAACTGCACAGATGCTCTGGTTATTACAGGCAGTGAATGTCAAAAGAAATGGGGTGCTCCCTCTCCCTTGGCATGCCTAACTGTGCCACCCTAGACCTCAGCCAAGCACAAGGCCATCACCCGGTGTGTTCAGAACTATAGACAGAAATAATCCTTTGAAACAGTTTTTAAAAGTTGAAACCAAGAAATGGAAAGATGACTTGGCTCTTAAGAGCCTCTTTACAGAATTGTAAATTCTTGAATTCAGATCCCAGCGCAAGAGACGCATCCTGGAAACACCTTAGCTTCAGCTTCCTGGAACCAAACACCTTCTGTTGGCCTCCGCTTGATCACGGTCATATCTGTACATACTTCCATGCAGGCACACACACACACACACACACACACACACACACACACACACATGAATAGATGATAGATGGATAGGTAGATAGATGATAGATAGATGGATGGATGGATGGATGGATGGATGGATGGATAGATAGATACATAGATACATAGATGATAGATAGATAGATAGATAGATAGATAGATAGATAGATAGATAGATAGATGATAGATACATAGATACACAGATGGATGGATGGATGGATGGATAGATGATTGATTGATAGATGATAGATAGATAGATAGATAGATAGATACATAGATGATAGATACATAGATACATAGATGGATGAATGGATGGATAGATGATTGATTGATAGATGATAGATAGGTGATAGATAGATAGATAGATAGATAGATAAGAGAGAGAGAGAGAGAGAGAGAGAGAGAGAGAGAGAGAGAGATGATAGGTAGGTAGGTAGAGAGATAGATGAAAGCAGGCAGACAGACAGATCGAAACTTTAGAATTTGAAACAAAAATATCAATTCTTCTAAGAAAATTAAATTTGATCAATACAAGTCAAGATCTTACTAAACACATGGAAAAATGCTGATATCCACAGAAGGATCTTGGATAGGTTTTTAAAAAAAAAAAATGCTCAAGGCATACTGAGATCCATAGGCCATTAATTATTAATTAATTTTCAAACCACCTCTTTTTAACACAACCTCAGACAACTTGAATCTTGATCTTGGATAAAATCCTCTACTTTTGTTCCCACACCAAACTGAAAAAAAAAAATTCACAAAAGGAAGGCTGAGGTACCGGGGGAGAGGTGCCGACTGGTAAGGGATGGAGCAGCCAGAGCTCTCTAACAGGTCAGAACACTGGGGCCCCTGTGGCTTCAGAGACTCCATTCCTTGTGGTTACCCTGTGCCTAAGACCTGGCCATTCCTCCAAGGGAGTCTCCTGAGTCACAGTCCAGGCATGCATTCCATTACATAGAATAAATAATGACTTAATTTATTAGCTACACAAAAATTTCATGGGAGGTTTTTCAGAGAAGCTTGGGAACTGTCCACATTTTCTTTTCTTATAAACAAAATTCTTCATTTTCTAAACACATGCTAGACACTTTTGCAACCATCCTGTGCAGCTGGCTTTCAACAGGAGCTGTGAAGTGCTAGGCCTGGGACTCTTCCTCTTCACATTTGCTATCCCGGGATTCACTGTCCACTCCTTCCTAGAGAGGGGTTCAGCATCTCCCAGAGCTTCACTGAACTCTGTCTCCATGGCTACTGTGCTTCCTTCCCTGTGCTCTGCGAAGCTCCTCACCTCAGTACATAGAGCTTTGCAAGCAAGGGATGAAGAGATAGGGCACTTGGCAGCTCAAGTGCCCGCACAGAGTTCAAGCCTGGCTTGGGACCCAGGCAAGACTGCAAGTGAAAGCTAGGACCTGCCAACAAGTCTCTTCACCTCTGTCCTCCCTGCTTATAACACTGTGGTACCCTAGAGCTCCCAGGGTCTAAACCACCAACCAAAGAGTACACATGGAGGGACCCATGGCTCCAGCTGCATATGTAGCAAAGGATGGCCTTGTGGGACATCAATGAGAGGAGAGGCCTTTGGTCTCCCGAAGGCTTGATGCCCCAGTGAACAGGGAGAGGGGGGATGGGATAGGAGGGGTTTTGGAGGGGATAAAATTTGCAATGTAAATGAAGAAAACATCTAATAAAAAAAAAGGAAGCTGCTGGGCAGTGGTGGCACATGCCTTTAATCCCAGCACTGAGGAGGCAGAGGCAGGAGGATTTCTGAGTTCAAGGCCAGCCTGGTCTACAGAGTGAGTTCCAGGACAGCCAGAGCTACACAGAGAAACCCTGTCCCCAAAAACCAAAAGAAAGAAAGAATGAAAGAAAGAAAGAAAGAAAGAAAGAAAGAAAGAAAGAAAGAAGAAAAAAGAAATTCCCCTCCCCCAAAAAAAAGTTTAAAAAAAAAAAACACTGTGGCTCTAAATGTAAATACGAAGATGGAATGAGATGAAATAACCAGTTCTTGACATAACTGCCATGATTGTTTCCCAGAACTGAAGGTGAATGTGTTATCAATTTCACAGGATCTAGAATCACTTAGGAGACAAACATCTTCAGAGAGACAAACATTTCTAGAAGCATTTAACTAATGAGGAAAGACCTACCCTGACAATGGGCAGCTTCATTCTGTGAGCCGATGTCCCAGACTGAACCAAGAAAGAAGAAGAGCAACTGAGCAACGAGCGCTGTGATCAGCTCTTCTTCCTGACTTTGCACGTGACATCAACAGCCCCTGTCACCATGCCATCCCTGTCTATGGGGAACGGGACCTTCAAACCATAAAACAAACCAACTCCCTTCTTCTTTAGGTTTGCTCTTGTTAGGGGCTGCGCCACAGCTATGAGACAGAAACTACCACGCCTGCCCAAGAAATGTATGCGGGCAGCAAAGGACGAGGTAAAAGGCACTGACCTGTGTGGGTGTGTCCTGAACCAGTACACATCTGAGCCCTCAGCATCCTCTCAAATGTTGAAATAGCCACGTGCTCCCCAAGAGCTCAGGAACCATGACCTTGAGTCACCCCAGCCACTTTGGCCTCATCTATCTCATTCCATCCGATCATTAAGAATCAGATTCCAGCAAGAATCCAGTAAGTTGATGGCAGAGATCAGATACCTACCTCTCCTTCAGGGACACTGGCCAGCATTGTTCATCACTTGGTCTTCATACCTACCCATAACAAAACAAACAGCAACCTGCATTTGAAAATACATTTTGTGTCATTTGGTAGTCACAGGCACTGTGGTGGTGTGAATAGGTATGTCTCCTATAGACTCGTGTGTTTGAATGCTCAGCCCATAGGGAATGCCCTATGAGGAGGTGTGGCTCTTGGCCCTTTGGGAATGGCGCGATTAGGAAATGTAGTCTTGTTGGAGAAAATGTGTTACTGTGGGAGTGGGCTTTGAGGTCTCCTGTGCTCAAGCTACACCCAGTGTGGCACACAGTCTCCTCCTCCTACCTGTAGATGAAGATGTAGAACTCCCAGCTCCTCCAGCATCATGTCTGCCTGCATGCTGCCGTGCTTCCTGCCATGGTGATAATGGACTGAACCTCTGAAACTGTGAGCTAGACCCAATTAAATGTTTTCCTTTATAAGAGTTTCCTTGGTCATGGCGTCTCTCCACCTAATACAACCCTAATTAAGATGGGCAACTAAAATAAGAGCTATACCCATGGGACACGGCTAAGCACTTAGGGAACCTTGATAATAACTGAAGAAAAACATTCTTTCCACTGGGAAGGGCTCTCACTAAGGTACTCCACTTGAAGAACAGAATACAGGCTGGATTTTCCTCTCCACTTCCCTTGGATCTGGACATCCTCTTGTAAAGTTTCTCACGTGTACTCACCCACACCCCAAAAGAGGCCCGCTAGGAGGTGGCTAACAGAAAACACACAAACTCAGTAGCATCTTTGGAGGTTTTTTGTCTCATCGTGTCATGTTAGGGCTTTGTTTTTTCTTTAATACTATCTTTTTATGTTTTTAGTTAGTTTTTAATTTTTTTCTCTCTTCTTTTTTAAATCCTACAGGTCCTTTGCAAATACACTTTATGGCTTCGACTTGTGTGATTTTACGTTATTCCTGAGTGTGAAAACAAACGCGTGGCTGTGTCTATACGCTTCCTGGGCCTTCCTTGGGTTCTTTTCTTTCTTTGCTGACGGAGGCTTGTTTGTTTTGTCCTCTTCCAAGATGTTTGGTTTACCTTATTTTATTGTATCTTATTTTGTTTCATTATCCCTTAGAAGCCTGATGGTTTTCTAATTAGAGACAGAAAGAGGGTGGATCAGGATGGGATGGGAGGTGGGGAGGAAATGGGAGGAGTACAGGCAAACCATGATCAGGATAGAGGTTATGTGAGAAAAGAGAAAAAAAAACAAACAAAAAGAAATTCAGGGTGGGAAATAGGGGTGGGGGGAGGGGAGGCTGCAAATTCCATATCTTAATATGAGAGCCTCGCTGTCCCGGGACACTGAGGGACACCCGGCAGGCGACTGGCACTATGAAGATCTGGACTTCGGAGCACGTCTTTGACCATCCATGGGAAACAGTTACTACAGCTGCAATGCAGAAATACCCAAATCCCATGAACCCGAGCGTGGTTGGCGTTGATGTGCTGGATAGATATGTCGATCCCTCAGGAAAGCTGCACAGCCACAGACTGCTCAGCACAGAGTGGGGCCTGCCTTCCATTGTGAAATCTCTTATTGGTGCAGCAAGAACGAAAACATAACGTGCAGGAGCATTCTGTAGTTGACCCAGTAAAGAGGACAATGGAGCTCAAGCCCACCAATATCTCATTTACCAGTACGGTCTCAGTAGATGAGAGACTCACATACAAGCCACACCCACAGGACCCAGAGAAAACCGTCCTGACCCAGGAAGTCCTCATCACTGTGAAAGGGGTGAGCCTCAGCAGCTACCTGGAAGGGCTCGTGGCAAGCACCATATCTTCCAACGCTAACAAAGGCTGAGAAGCAATGGAGTGGGTGACACATAAACTGAACGCTGAGATGAAGGAATCGGCAGCGTCAGCAAGAGGAAGCATAAACACACCAATGGCGGCGGCGGCGGCGGCGGCACTGGGGGACCAATGACAATGGCAATTGGTGTGCAGCATCAGGGCCCCAGGACTCTCAAGCTACCATCATGTTATTTGTTATTTAGACACAATTATTTTAGGTAGATCTTTTTTTTTTTTTTTAAATGAACTGGGGTAAGACTGTGACTTTTGATCAAAACAAAAGATCCAGAACTTCTAAATCAAAGGGATCATCTGAGGTTAGGATGTAAGACTGGGAGAGGCTGTGTTTGTGTAAACAATTAACGGGTTTGGTTGTTGTTGTTGTTGTTGTTGTTGTTGTTGTTGTTGTTGTTGTTGGTTAAGTACTTAGAAGAAATTGGTGTTGATCTGGAGTCTCTTAAAGCTCCAGGTACTGGAACACTACCTGGCTGCGGACCAACCAGAGCAGAGCCCAGCCGCCCTCCTGTCCACACAGTTGCCAGCTGCTGTGAACCAGAGCAGAGCCCAGCCGCCCTCCTGTCCACACAGTTGCCCACTGCTATGAACTAGAACTACCCGCATGAGGAACTCACTCTACAAAGAGAAATTGTAAAATTTAAATGACATTAATTTGTATAAAATAACCTGCCCTGCTGGAAACCAGTGTTCGGATTTGGTACTTAAATGATATTTTTGGAGTGGAAATTAGCAGTAAGGTAATATATGACTTCAGCAAAAATAGTATTTTATTGTATTAACGGGTACTATAATGATTTGCCAAATTTTGTGGCTTAGTAAAGGCATTCCCTTCCTTGAATTTTACTTTGTAATTCCGCATGCTCTACTGTGGGCTGGTTATGTTAACTGAGAAAAATAAAGGCATTACCTGAGTGTTGCATCACTCTGAAACAGAACTCTGAAAAAAAAATCTTAATATGAAAATTTTAATATTACCAACATATCCTACTCGATTGAAATCCAATAATATGAGGAATTAGAAATTTCTTGATTGTCATCCAATGTTCTCTCTAATGTGGCAATTGGAGAAATAGGTCCAATATTTACAATCTATGTACACTTTCAGCTTGTTTGTTTGTGACAGTGTCTAGCTGTATACAACATAAGGGTCTTGAAATCTTGCTTCTCCTATCCCAGCCTCTCTATTAGTAGTATTATTTATTTCATGTTTTTACACTATACTATGGTTTTCAAAACAGCTTATATATTTCAAAAGTATTTATATACCCAAAAGAAACATAGACAATTGACTTGGGAGGTGGCTTGTAAGAGTTCTACAAAGAGTGAGACTGAATGCTTTGCTTGACGTTTGTAACTCTTGTATCAAGTTTGAAGAAGAGGACTTTATAAGTTACTCTTTCTCTGAGATGAATGCTTTTCCAAATTATCACAGCTAATGAACCAAATTCTTACCCTCACCTAATGTCTGTGCCAACCTCCAAGCAGAACCATTATTCATTGAAACAGTTGGTGAATGACTTTATGGATAGACCATCTTAATACCTACACCATTTCTTAAATGAATGTAACCTGTTCTCTGTGGGCTGAGAATAAAGTCACTCACTCAAGTCAAATAGCTTTGACCATAGCAGGAAGTCTGTATCCAAAAATCATGCCTACAATTCATTTCTTGGTGCAGCAGAGCTGTCAACTCTCAGCTTAGCTATGATGGAGGTAAAATCCCTTGGGAATGTGAGGGTCATTGAAGTACAGCCTTATTACAATGAAATCCAATGTCTAAAAATTGTTTTTATTTTGGGCTTGTACCACAGTTAAGAGCCAAGATTTTAAGCTCTACTAAATACAAAACAAACAAACAAAACGATTTTATATATTTATGTTTATTTAAGAAAATACTAGTTAGTGATGTATTATTTTGAAATATACAGTTTATATGTTTGGAGTTATTTAAAGTTTATATTGAGAAAAATGTATTTTCACTATTGCTATAGATGAGCATCTACATAAGACTGTTAAATTGATTGTTGTTTTATATCAAACAATTTTTATGATACTTATTTTTATTGTTATAATATCTTATAAATTTTAAGGAATATGACAAAAAAGATAGTGTAGGTATTGAAGGGGGTCTCTGGGAGGAGTTGAGGTACAAAAGGGAAACAAGAATGTGATTTAATTCTATTTACTTAAATTTTTTGTTTTGTTTTGTTTTTCAAGACAAGGTTTCTCTGTGTAGCCCTGGCTGTCCTGGAACTCACTCTGTAGACCAGGCTGGCCTCGAACTCAGAAATCTGCCTGCCTCTGCCTCCCCAGTGCTGGGATTAAAGGTGCGCGCCACCCCCACCCACCTTAAAATATGTTTTTAAATGTTAACAAATTCAGATAAATTGAAATCATGTAACTTTTCTCTTCATAATGCAATAAAAGTAAAAAGAAAGAAAGAAAATATTGTCCTAGTTTCCTTTCCATTGATGTGATAATATACTATTACCAAGAGCAAATTGGGGGAGGAATGAAGTTCATTTCATTTCACACTCCTAGATCACAGTCAAGGAGAAGTCGGGGAAGAAACTCAAGTATCAACCTGGAGCAGAAACCATAGAGCAACACTGCTTGCTGACTCACTCACAGATCTACGCTTCCCTAGTCTTCTTATACAGCAAAGGATCACCTCTCCAGGGAATGGTGCCGCCCACAGTGGACCGAACCCTCTCCCATCAGGGTAGGTCTTCCTACTCAAAAATCTGATTAAGAAAAATTCTTGAGAGAAGTGTTCTGCACCTGGGTTTTAGTTCATTCTAGATGTTGTCAAGTTGACAACCAAGATTAGCCGCCACATAGTTAATGATACTTATCTTATAAGATGTCTGTAACAATTAAATACAATGTTATACATATCATTTAGCACAGTTCCTAGCACATTATACAAACAACAATAAAGAGTGGTTATTATTCCAAATGAACTTTTAAAATGTTTGCAAGGGGTAAGGAAATACACAGGCTTATTCATCTGGTTATAATTGTTCCATTTATTAAACTATTGGCTTTTGTCTTTAAATACTCATTTCTAGATTTGGCTTCAAAACATAGGCTGAACTTTGGCCAATGATGTTTTCATAGCATTCCCTTGGAGGGAAAGACATTTGGCCTGTTAATTGCCTCTATAAAGATCTAGTCCCCAGATGTTACCTCATCTGGGGAAGAGGGCTTCCTTTCAGGAGGTTGCTGACAGAGGTTTAGAGATAAACATGAAATGGCGATATATATGCGAGCCAGAAGAAACTCAATAGGAAAGTGCTGGACCCTTGAAGCACTGTACAGGCCAATGAGAAAAGACTTTCTAGAAGAGTTTAACAGAAAGTACTTCAGACCCAGAAAAGAACATTACTGCTAGTAGATTTTCTCAAGAGGAAAATCCCAACACAGGAGTAGTTACAGAGAGAGAGAGAGAGAGAGAGAGAGAGAGAGAGAGAGAGAGAGAGAAAGAGAAAGAGAGAGTCAATGCTTCCTTACCATGGATGGGACTGGCTTCCATGTGCTTCTATCTAATGTGCCCTGGGCTGACCCCCCATGAGGAAACATTATCAGATATGGAGTATTAGGGGGTATCATTTTAGTAAAATTAGTAAACAACATTCCTGGATATGTTATATATGAGCAAAGATCTATCAAATACAACTTGAACTTAGCTCTCAGAAACATAGGAAGGAAAAGGAATTTCAGAATCCTTGAGTATTTCTCTCAAATAGTTCTCAACTACTTGAGAGGAAGTCTTTAGAAACCCTAAAAAGATCATCAAACTGAAGTCAGTTTAGTCACAGAAGTTGGCTCCCTTCAGCCTACTCTATCACACCATCATCAGGACCACCAGCGGACATGTATGGGGCACGTTCTCCCCCAGAGACTGCAGCGTAGGGTTCACGTGTGTTCAAGTGCTATGGAGTAATGCTTACCTTTCTTGCATGCTTAAACTCTAACTGGGGGAAGGGAGCACTGAGATGGCTCAGTGGGGAAAGGCGCTTGGAACCAAACCTGAAGACATGAGTTCAATCGCTGGGACCCACATGGTAGAAGAAGAGAAACAATAGCTATAAGCTATCCTCTCATCTGCACAGCGAAAGAGAGACAGAGAGAGAGACAGAGAGAGAGAGACAGAGAGAGATAGAGAGAGAGACAGAGAGAGACAGAGAGACAGAGATGCTAAAATAATTAATTACTTTTTACTTTTTTTTTTTCTTTTTTTTTTGGTTTTTTTCTCCTGAGACAGGGTTTCTCTGTGTAGCCCCGGCTGTCCTGGAACTCACTCTGTAGACCAGGCTGGCCTCGAACTCAGAAATCCCCCTGCCTCTGCCTCCCAAGTGCTGGGATTAAAGGCATGCGCCACCACCGCCCGGCTAATTAATTACTTTTTAATTGTACAAAAAAACTAATTGAGGAGGAAGATATAGCATAAAATAAATATGAGGGGAATCATAAAAAATTCCAATGTTCTTTGTTATATGTTTGTATTTCTCTAAAATTGAAAAATCTTTTCAAATCAGAAGTATAAGATAAGAGTGAATATTTCTTTAGTCATTATAAACCCATAAGCAACTGTCTCCCAAACGAAGACAGCAGTTTTTTTTTAAAGATTTATTTATTTGTTATGTACAGTGTTCTGCCTGTATATATGCTTGCACACATAGAGAGTGCCAAATCTCATTACAGATGGTTGTGAGCCACCATGTGCTTGCTGGCAATTGAACTCAGGACCTCTGGATGACCAGTCAGTGCTCTCAACCTCTGAGCCACATCTGCAGCCCCGACAGTAGATGCTAATATGAAAAAAAACAATATATCTAACCATTTTTTACATACAAAAAAGGAAGAGAAATTACATCTCCTTCTTCTTTAAACTGAATGAACAATTTTTTTTGAAAAGCCAGACATACATTAATATGTCTATAACACTTACAGTCCACTTAGGTGAATTCATGCCAGCTCCTTCACTTTTATGGCAGATTGGAAGGGGAAATTTTATAACCCTTAAAACTAAGGGTGGGGAAAACCTTCACACAAGAAGTTGGTCAGTGGACCAACAAGTTGACTTGTCAGGTAAAAGCACTTGCCAGCAAGCTTGAGGCCCTGAGTTCTATCCGAGAGACCCCCACGGCCCAAGGGAAAACTGACTCTGAGAGTTTCTTTGTCCTACACATGAAACATACATATATGCTCATACACACAGGAAATATTTTTTTAAATTGGTCAGCGACTCAGAAGATTATACGAAATATTTAATAAAAAAGCAAAATGTCACCGGGCGGTGGTGGCGCACGCCTTTAATCCCAGCACTTGGGAGGCAGAGGCAGGCAGATTTCTGAGTTCGAGGCCAGCCTGGTCTACAGAGTGAGTTCCAGGACAGCCAGGGATACACAGAGAAACCCTGTCTCAAAAAACCAAAAAAAAAAAAAAAAAAAAAGCAAAATGTCAATGTGTATGTTCGATGCGTTCAAGTAAGCCACTTCAGTGCACGGTTATACCTGCTTGATCCACCAGGACGTGAGAAGCTCCCACGTGCCACCACAACCGTGCTCACCACGCCTCCCATCTGCATACAGATGCTAGAGCGCTGCTATCAGCCAGCAATCAAGTTTAAGAAGAACTGCACCCCGGCAAGACCAGATTTGCTTACAAGTTTATTCAACATAATTTTCACCCCAAATATTTGCCTTCGCCTACGCAGATTGAAATTTGATAGACTGTAATTTATAATGGTCAAACTTTTATTTCTAAAAGTTAATCCTTTTCAAAGTTGCCCAGTTTAACCAATTTCTCTTTGGTTTTTTTTTTCTTTTGGGTTTTTTTTTTTTTTTTTTTTTTTTTTTTTTTTCGAGACAGGGTTTCTCTGTGTAGCCCTGGCTGTCCTGGAACTCACTCTGTAGACCAGGCTGGCCTCGAACTCAGAAATCCCCCTGCCTCTGCCTCCCAAGTGCTGGGATTAAAGGCAGGCGCCACCACCACCCAGCACCAATTTCCCTTTTTACAGTTGTGCTGTGGAGGTTAACTTTTGAAATTTGCCCAGAATTGGGTATATAGGCTCAAAACTATTTCAAGATCTCACACATTAAATTTACTTACAGTTACAGAATCTAAAATCTGAGTTTTATAAAAGAAAGATGTGTGATGATATTACCTGAAGATACACAGAAAATTAGGATAAATAAACAAAATATGTTCCCTGTATTTAAGATCTAGTTTGGCAAGACTATTGAATTCTGTTGACTTGTTGTCATTGCCTCAGAAACTAAAACTTCTCTTGATCTGAAATGTGTGACATCAAAAATTAGAGTCTCTGAAAACCCACTGATCAAATACCAAGTATGTGAGAACATTAACCATTTCCCCAATAAATATAACACATCCATTCCTAGGTATCAATTTGTAAGACAGAAATTCTACCATGTATGATTTTAAACTGACTATATTCATTTATAGCAACTACAATAATAGATTGGCTAAGGTAGACTTAAATTAAAACCTAATTCCTTTGAGCCCTAGAGAAGACAGTTCCCAATCAAGCAGGTTATAAAGAGAGACTGAAGCTGTGAATATATTTATCAGACTGCTTGGAACCTTAGCGAACACCCACGAACCACAATATATATACTGGACACAGCTTTCAGTTTCCTTAAGAACTAAAAACACTCTTGGGAGAGTCATTTCTGCTTTCGGATATATTTTATTTACTTAAAGAAAGCTCAGAACTACTCTGTCAAAAACCATTGGTAATTTCTCTCAAAGGAGACAGCAAGTTCTGCCCAAGGACAAGAGATGCCGACAGCTGCCGGTGTCTGTGGTGGCTGCAGTACAAGCTGGTGAAAAAGGGTGGCCAGCAATGTGCTCCACACCCAAGGCTACACCTCAAAGACTGGAGAGATGGCTTAGCAATTAAGGGCACGTGTTGCTCTTCTAGAGAACCAGAGTTAAATACCCAGTACCCACGTCGGGAAGTTGATAATATCTCCAGCTCCAGGGGTTCAAACCCCCTGATCTGACCTTTGTGGACACCTGTACTCATGTAACATACACACAGATGCACAGGCATACATATCATTAAAAATAAAAGCAAACCCGTGTGTAGAAAGGGGTCCCTAAAGCACGGAGGAATGGAAGGTGATAGAGTTCTTAAGGCCTGTCTTAGGCTGGTGATAAATAGCTCAGTGGTAGAATATATAAGCTAGCATATATGCAAGACTCAAGATTTGATCCGCAGGACCAAAAGGGATGGGAAAATCTGACCTGAAACTGAAACGTGTGGTCCAAAGTCTAGTAAAAGATTTATAAAATATAAAATATTAAAATATAACTGTGGTGGTTTGAATGTGCTTGGCACTATTAGGAGGTGTGGCCTTGTTAGAGGAAAAGTGTCCCTGTGGGGGTGGATTTTGAGGTCCCATGCTCAGGCTCAACCCAGTGTGGAAGAGAACCTCCACCTGTCTGCCTTCAGACCATGATGTAGGTAGAACTCTTGGCTCTTCCACTACCATGCCTTCTTGGACACTGCCGTGCTTTCCGCCATGATGGACTGAACCTCTGAAACTGTGAGCCAGCCCCAATTCAATGTTTGCCTCTATAAGAGTTGCCTTGGTCATGGTGTCTGTTCACAGCAATGAAACCCTAACTAAGACAATAATAAGCATTATTTTAGGTCTTAGCAGTTGTTCATCAAACAATTGTAAATTATTCCAACTGTATGCAGCCAGTTTTAAAGTATTATTGATGGTGTGAAAAACAGCAACACAGCAATGGGCAGAAAAGCAGGCTTTGTTTGTTTATTCATTCATTCAAGACAGAGTTTCTCTGTCTAGCCCTAGTTGTCCTAGAAATCATTCTGCAGAGCAGGCTGACCTCAAACTCAGAGATACACCTGCCTCTGCCTCCTAAGTGCAGGGATTAAAGGCATGAGCCACCACCACCCAACTTTTGATTTTTTTTTGTTTGTTTTGTTTGTTTCATTAGGTTTAGTTTTGGTTTTAGTTTTCTTTTGAGAAGCGGAAGTTCTTGTAAGCTTCCCAATCACAAATTTGGTTGCATGTTAAATTGTAAATCAGGCAAGAAATCTTTCCTAAGGAGCTGAACAGGCAACTCAATGGATAAGAGCAAGTGTTGCACTTACAGAGGACCTGAGTTTGGTTCCAGCACCCACAAGGTGGTTCACAATCATCCTTAACACCAGTTCCAAGGAATCCAATTACCGCCTCTAACTTCTGCAGATACCAGGCATGCATAAAGTGCATATACATGCATGCAGGCAAAACGCTTATAAACATAAATTATAGGAAATTTTAAGGCATTACAAATAAAAAGGAGCTTTCCGACCTTCTATACAGTTTAGAATAAGATAATCAAAACCTAGCCCACTCATGAAAACTAAAGAATATGAATAATCCAGGTGTCTACATAGCAAGAATAGATAGCACACAATATAAATCCATGCAAATATAGATTCAGACACTTAACGAGGCAAATGCAACTGTGATCCCAAGCATAGGTCTCTAAAATGAGATCTTTTAAAAGAGCCGTCACAGAAACTAGCCTGTCTCTATTTGAAGATGTAGGGAAAAGAGAACCCACTGGAAATTATATTAGTACTAGTCCAACAGTGCAAAGTGCAAGCCTTACAGAAGCCCAAACATATTCAATAGCCTTGCACATGGTAAGGAAGGATTGTGCTTGAATTCAGTGGGGAAATTCAATTCAAACATTGCTTTCAAGAAATATATTTGAAAAGGAACTTTGTTGAAACAATAAAGTCGAACCTACATTTAGTAAAAACTTAAGTCAATTTTAATGAAAAGGTAAAGTAGTAGAAGAAAATTAAACATAACATCAAACAGAAAATATTTTTTCCAAGTAGAATCTGCATAGGAAAATGTTGACATATAGCAGCTGCCACAGCATCTCTTATATGTCAGACTTCAATTTGTGCTTGAGGTCTTTTATGGGCTTTCAAAATGCTTAATTTCTATATGAATGGAAGGAAGGGAGGGGAGGGAGGAGGAGGGAAGAAAGGGAGGGGGGAGGAAGAGAGGAATAAAGGGAGGGAGGAGGAAAGGACAGAGGTAAAGATAGAGTAAGGGAAGGATGCAAATGTGAATTTCAGTTCTCTTTCCTCACACAGAAAGGCTGGCTAAGCATTATGCAACAAAATAGGAAACCTCTCTGCTCATATGTAACAGGGTCATGTCTCGAAGTAATCAAGAAGCTGAGGAAGATGAAGAAGCCAAGATCAGGACACTAATAGTTAAGAGTGTTTGCTGCTCTTGCAGAGGACCCAAACGTGGTTTAAGCACCCAACTCCTGAAACTCCAGCTCTAAGGCATCTGGTGCCGTCTCCTGGACTCTGAACCACCCGCAGTCGTGTGTACATATCCACATAGAGGTACACATAATTTGAAAATAAAAACAAATCTTCAAAAGAAGGGTTTAAGGCTAGGCCACAAAGCAAGATGTTATCTCAGAAACAAATAAAATGTATTTAAAAAAAAATGAGTAATGAAAGCTGAGCACAGAAAAGGCAGGATTGGCAAGTGGTAAGGCCGGCTTGGGCTATTGAATGAGACAGAAGAGAGAGAGAGAGAGAGAGAGAGAGAGAGAGAGAGAGAGAGAGAGA
>JADRCD010222698.1:0-40134 GCA_019843815.1 Montemys delectorum
CTTTTTTTTGTTTTGTTTTGTTTTGTTTTTTCGAGACAGGGTTTCTCTGTGTTGCCTCTGTAGACCAGGCTGGCCTTGAACTCAGAAATCTGCCTGCCTCTGCCTCCCAAGTGCTGGGATGAAAGGTGTGTGCCACCACCGCCCAGGAGCTCTGTTGTCATCATCCTTGTCTTGCTCCTCCTCTTAGCTTCTTCTTCCTCCTCCTCCTCCTCTCTATCCCTCCCTCCCCCCCCCCCCCCCCCTTCTTTCTTTTTTTTGTAGTTCAGGCTAGTATTGAATTTGCTTTTTAGTTTTCCTTTATTGTTTACCCTACCTGTAGTTAAGTGTACTTTTTGCTATTTGGCCTTGTGCTTGCTGGACAAGTTGTTTATTACTAACTTTTCCTCCTCTTTTGTTGTTGTTTTGCACTACTAGGAATTACACCTTGGGTTACACACTTTAGTCCAGCATACTACCAAATTCCTAGCCCACTTTTTCTTATATATTTGTTGTATACATGTACAGTCATTAACAGTGCATTTGTGTGGAGGTCAGAGCACAATGTGTGTAAATTAGTTCTTTCCTTAAACCTGTCAGTCCTGGGGATCCAACCCAGGTTGTCAGTAATGACCTTTACCCACTGAATATCTCACTAGTGCTTTTCTCTTAATTAGGGCAAATGTTTGGACTTGGAGCTAAGCCTTATGATTAAAGGTTCCAGCATCAGCACTTGACAAGTTTTAACAAACTTCCCTACCCCTCTCTCTACCTGTCTACTTTCCTCTAGGACTTCATGTAGCATTGGTTGGCCTCAAACTCACCGTACAGATGAGAATGGTCTCTAACTCTTGAGCTATGATGATCATGGTAGGGTACCACATTTAATTAGCTCTTTTTATTTTACTTTATTTTGAGGTAGTCTCATATAACTGAGGTTAGTTGACAATTCACCATGTAGAAGGGGGTGATCTTGAATTCCTGATCCTTCTGCTTCTACCTTCCAAGTGTTGAGATCACAAACTTGAGCGACATGCCTAGCTTTATGGCTTTAATGAAGACTTCAAAGCACATGAAGAGTCACCTCTCAAGAGTGGTTATTAATGGAAAGCTTAAATATATGTAGGTAAAGGGTGTACACATAAACAGTCCTGGTTGGGGCTGGAATTTAGCTCCCTGGTGGGTATATGCTTATTATACGGAGGTCTCTAGGTTCAATTTCCATCAGTAAAAACAAAGTATTTCCAGAATGAGTATTACAGAATTTACTTAACCATTTTTGTCTTGTTTTGTTTTGTTTTTTTGGTTTTTTCGAGACAGGGTTTCTCTGTGTAGCCTTGGCTGTCTATAGACCAGGCTGGCCTCGAACTTAGAAATCCACCTGCCTCTGCCTCCCAAGTGCTGGGATTAAAGGCGTGTGCCACCACCGCCCAGCTTAACCATTTTTTTAAAAAGATTTATTTTATTTATGGTTGTACAGATGGCCGTGAGCTATCATGTGTGTGGCTGCTGGGAATTGAACTCAGGACCTCTGCCAGCCCCGCTCACTCTTGTGTAATTCACTGTAGCTGTCTTCAGAAGTACCAGAAGAGGCCATCAGATCTCATCACAGGTGGTTGTTGGGATCCGAACTCAGGACCTTCAGAAGAGCAGTCAGTACTCTTACCCGCTGAGCCATCTCACTAGCCCTTACTTAACCATTTTTAAATTTTGTTTTCAGTGTTGTATTACAAATTGTTTCTGGGGGTTGGAGAGATGGCTCAATGGTTAAGAGCACTGTCTGCTCTTCCAGAGGTCCTGAGTTCAATTCCCAACAACCACATGGTGGCTTACAACCATCTGTAATGAGATCTGATGCCCTCTTCTGGTGTGTCTGAAGATAGCTACAGTGTATGTACATACATAAAATAATAAGTCTTTAAAAAAGAGTGTTAACAACTCAATAAAAAAAATTGTTTGTCATGTGAACTGAAATTACAAGGGGTGGGGGAACCCAAACCAATAGTAAAGATTCTATACAGATGACTAATGGATTAGAACATCATGACTACAGACAGTTGGCAGGCTGTAGATCCAGAGCCAAAAGCCAGCCACTGAAGTGCTAACTTTTAATCCCAGCATTCAGGAGACAGAGGCAGGTGTATCTCTGTTTGAGGCCAGCCTGGTCTACAAAGTGAGTTCCAGAACAGCTAGGACCACATTGAGAAACTGTCTTGAAAATCCAGGAAAAGAAAAAGAACCAGTTGACTCTGTTTTTGACCCATCATTTTGGGATTATCAGGAAAAACTTTTTTTTTTTTTTTTTTTTGAGACAGAGTTTCTCTGTATAGCTCTGGCTGTCCTGGAACTCACTCTGTAGACCAGGCTGGCCTCCAACTCAGAAATCCGATTGCCTCTGCCTCCCAAGTGCCAGGATCAAAGGCATGCACCACCACTGCTGGCTCAGGAAAGACATTTTGGAATGAATTAACTCAATACATAACAGTCTTCTACCTATCTAAAGCTAAGAATATCAGTAGACACGATCTAAAACTTTATAGTTGAGATGGGGACACTCTGTTGTAAACCCCTTACCTAATGTTTCCATGAATATATACATGTAGTTGTCTCCAGACATACCAGAAGAGTACATTGGATCCTATTACAGATGGTTGTGAGCCACCATGTGGTTGCTGGGAATTGAACTCTGGACCTCTAGAAAAGCAGTCAGTGCTCTTAACTACTGAGCCATCTCTCCAGCACAAGATTTTATTTATATTATGTTTATCTATTGTTGCCTCCCCCCTTCAGCTCAGCCATCAAACTCTGGCAGTCTCTCTTAGAGGTTGCCACCTGGGGAGCTAAGACAAAAGCCCTCTGCAGACTGTCAGTTGTCTTTGAAGAAAAGCTGCCTGGAAGTCACACTGAGATAGGAGCACACCTACCTGCCTGGAGACTTTGAGTTGTTGGGGACTCTGGAGTCTGATATCTGCTGCAGTGTTTATGTTATGCAAATATCTTGTACCTGGAGATTCGGTTTCAGTTTTCCCTGTGCCTATATTCTCTAAATATTCTAAGTGAAGCCTTGATTCGAACACAACTTGGCCTCGAGTTCTCTTGTTTCTGGACCCTATCATTTCAGGTCCTTTGAACCTCTGCCTGAGGGAACCCAAGAACCCAAGTTCGTGGAACTTCGGGACGGTTCCACACAATCTATGAGTGCCTGAATGTTTGTCTGTGCCCCATGTGTGCTGAGGTTAAGAAGGGGCCAAAAGAAGTCGTCTGGTGGTGGCGCACGCCTTTAATCCTGGCACTTGGGAGGCAGAGGCAGGCGGATTTCTGAGGCCAGCCTGGTCTATAGAGTGAGTTCCAGGACAGCCAGGGATATACAGAGAAACCCTGTCTCAAAAAACCAAAAAAAGAAAGAAAGAAAGAAAGAAAGCAAAGATGATTGGCTGTCCTGGAACTAGATTATTTCCACATTATTTCTTTTTTTGGTTTTTCGAGACAGGGTTTCTCGTAAAGCCTTGGCTGTCCTGGAGCTCACTCTGTAGACCAAGCTGGTCTCGAACTCAGAAATCAGCCTGCCTCTGCCTCCCAAGTGCTGGGATTAAAGGCGTGGGTCACTACCGCCCGGCCACATTATTTCTTATTACTGTAATTATTGGATATAAACAATCCAATATCCCACTCCCCCTTTTGTCCAAATTTTAAAATACACTGCTAAGTTCCTTTCACGAAGAAATGCCCCATTAGATACCTGCTTTTAAAGAAGATAACGAAAAAAAAAATGGTTAATTGGATAGGGGCATCGCTCAGCAACAGAATGGTGTGGTTTGCATGCCCAAGGTCTAGGATTACATCGACAGGAAGAACAAAACAAACAAACAAACAAATCCTAAAAAAGAGGGGACTCAAATATACTTACCAGTGAGAAGCTGGATACCTAAATGTTCTGAGAGGCAGAAGTAGAAAAACTGTCAAGAAGCTATGCCTTGGCTCAGGGAACGCCAAAATACAACGAGTAAGGGTGAATTTACTTTTGACAGGTGAGTTGATGGCGGGAAAGCATTTGTTTTGAAACTGAAAACCAGGACTCTAAGCTCATTTCTGCCACTCTGTGACCCTCAGACGTTGCACCTTATTTCTGGGCCTCAATATCTTGAGATTCAGGTAGGTTTGTCTCATGTTTTAAATTTTACACTATCTTAAAAGACCAGGCTTCCCGCGCTTCCACTCAGCTTGTAACCCATTTGCTGCGGAACCTACGGAATTTTTCAATCAGGAAACACCCACTGGTCGCGGGCAGACACTTCCGGTCGGCGGAACAAAGAGTGTGAAGTACTCCAGGCCTCACTTCCGCGTGACGAAAGCTGCGCAGAGAAGTCGGTCCTTAGGCCGCAGACCCGTGACTTGCCAAAGCGACTGCTCATGCGCCTTGCACCAGTGAGGTGGGCGGGGCCGCAGAGGGGGCGGGGTCGGCCCTGACTCGTCTCGCGGTTACTGGGCGTGCGGGAGCGCGCGAGGTTCGTGGGCGGTTCTGGGCGGGCCCTCACCTGATCTCTCTGGGAGGCTCCGCCGAGTGTCAAGTTTTCCAGGTCGCCTCGGGTGAGGGGGTCGTACCGGAAGAGGCTGTGCCGCGCGCCTCGGTGTTGAAAGGAAGCCGCGGGAGGAGCTTTAGTCGTTCAAGGGGGCGCGGCACAGCTGGGAGGTCTTCACGGCCCCCGCAGCAGCCATGGCGAAAGGCAGAGTCGCCGATCGATCGCAGACCGAGATGTTGCACTCGACCCCAGCGGGGGACCTGGCAGCGAGGACGCAGGATTCCGCTGCGCCTGGCAGCAAAGATCATCTGAAAGGTGAGTGGACCTGCGGGCCGGAGCTGAGGCTGCCCTGAAGACCAGGATCCTATGGTGCAGGTCGGAGGAAAAGAGGGACTTTTCAGCTCCTAAGGATCTCAGAAAGAGAGTCGTGTACTTGGCAGGAGCCTCCGCAGGACAGAAGGCTAGACTCCTAGTAGTTATTTTCTCAATAGACTTTAGTTAAAGGAAACGGTGACCCGGACTAGTTGTGACACCAAATAGACAGGTGTTTAAGAGACTTGAGCTTTCGTTGCATTGTTTTACAGGTGAACATACTGAGAACTATGCAGCTGCATGACTTGTGGAGAGTCACAGAGCCATACTAAGGTTGTGATTAAGAGCAAGGACTTGCCCTTCCAGGTGCCACTTGAAAGTGTCAGACTCTAGCCCGGTAGTAGTTGCCCATCCTTTTAATCCGGTTCTCCGGAGGCAAAGGCAAGTTCGGGGCTAACTTAGTCTACTTAGCGAATTCCTGTGCAGCCGTGGCTACACAGAGAAACTCAGTCTCGAAAAAACAAAATTTTCAGATCTTGTGTTTCCATTTAACCTGGTTTGTGACTTAAATTTGTTTGTTTGATTTGTTTTCAAGCTAGGTAGCCCTGGCTGTACTGGAGGGACTTGCTCTGTAGATTAGATTGGCCTCTAAGGCTAAGAATCACCAGCTTCAGTCCTCCCAAGTGCTTGGATCCAAGGCGTGCACTACCACCTTGTAGTTTTTTTTTGTTTTTTTTTGTTTTTTTTTTTTTGTTGTTTTTCGAGACAGGGTGTCTCTGTGTAGCCGTGGCTGTCCTGGAACTCACTCCACCAGCCTTAATTTTCTGAGTATTGGGATTAAAGGACCACCTGCAAAGATGGATTTGTAACTTTGAAAAAATCTGAATTTTAAAACGAGAATAGTTGCTATTTTATCTGCTTAATCCTGGTTGATGCGGGTGTAAACAAAACAGTTCACCGAAGCATGGCTTCTGTGCAATGGTGGCACATACCTTTAGTCCCATTATTCTGGAGGCAGGCCCTGACACTTTTTTGTCTGTTTGAGAAAGAGTCCTATTATATAGACCAAGTCTAGAGCTCACTGCATGGACTAGACTGGTTTCCATTTTTTGGCAATAGTCCTGTCTAGGATTGCAGACAGGCTACCATCAGTGGCCTTTTGTGTATGTGAGGTTTTGGGTTTTTGGATTTTTTCTTTGCTTTTTTTTTTCTTTTCCTCGTTTTAGGGTGCGTTTGAGTTATACATACATTAGATACAGGGAGTTCAAAGGTCACCTGTGATTACATTTTTGAGTTGTAGGCCAGCCTCGTCTACATGAAACCATCTCAAAAACCAGAAAATGTAGAGTATGGTTAATTTTTTATTTTTTTTATGGCTCTAGCTGTCTATGTATGAGTCTTTTTTGTTTGTTTGTTTGTTTGTTTGGTTTTTCGAGACAGGATTTCTCTGTATAGCCCTGGCTGTCCTGGAACTCACTCTGTGTAGACCAGGCTGGCCTCAAACTCAGAAATCCACCTGTCTCTGCCCTCACCTCCCAAGTGCTGGGATTAAAGGTGTGCCCCACCACTGCCCGTTATGTATGAGTCTTACTGTGTGTTTCCCTGACTGAACTTGAACTTGCTCTGAGGACCAGGCTGGCTTCAGACAGAGATGCATCTATCTGCTTCTGCCTCTTGAGTGCTGAAGTTGCATATAGAAGTTAGAAAAAAGGTGTTTACAAGAGGCAAAAATGGAAGATGTCAATGAATGGGAACAACTCAGAATAGTATCTAGAAGGAAGTCTGTTAACACCTAGCAAAAAAGATAAGACAGAGGAAGATGATTTTTGTAAACAAGTCTTAGAATAGACTGAGGAGTTTGCTGGTAGGAATCAATAAGTAAAGTCTTGAAAGAACTTATTAATCATTTTGAGAGTGTTATGACAGGATTCCTGCTTGTTGCTGATAGTCCATAGTGAAGCAGGGAAATTATCTGGACTTGTAAGTTTTCCACAATCAGTACCTTTGACCTGGGAGAAAGATAGAAAGGCAGACAGTGAGATAAGGTGTGATAATATTTATTCCTTCATAGTATTACTGAGTATGGTGGTAATACTCAGAAAGACCTGGAAGCTAATGCATTTCAGGCACCGGCGTGGGGGCCACCAGAGCCAAATACACTCGTGTGTGCTGTAGTTGTGAAAAGACAGTAGTGTGCACAGTACAAAAAGACTTAGAAGTGGATTGCATGCTAGCGTTTATGTATGGTAGAATTAGGCAAGAGCATTACTGAATCATGAATCAGCACTGTTTATACCTTTCTTCTTTCAGAAAAGCCTTGTGCAGAAGCTGGATCAGCAAGGACATCACTCCTTATACTGGTGTCTATTTTTTCATGTGCAGCTTTTGTTATGTTTTTGGTATATAAAAATTTTCCTCAGCTTAGTGAGTAAGTATACCACAAGAGAAACTGAAAATGTCTAGATGTTTTGAGATAATATGAATTAAAAGCTAAATTTCCTTAGCAACAGAACTATTAGGGTGCTGTGAACTAGCTCTTTGTTTCCATAAAGCAAGTGCATAAGCACGGTTAGTCAGACTTTCTGCTTGACTTCCTTCTTGCCCAGTGCTTTTTACATAGACTCTCTTATCTCCTTTTTGATTTTCACCAAGAGTGACCTTGAACTTGTAGTTCTTCTGTCTCTACCTCCCCAGTCTAGATTACAGCATCCACCTTCCCAGGGTTTGGCCCAGAGTTCCTGTATGTTAAGCAAGCAGATGTACACCTCAGCCTCCCTTCCTTCATTTCTTTAAGAATAGGATAGGAAGGACTGGAGGATTGGCTCAGCAGTTAAGAGCACTCTCCTCTTCTAGTGGTCCTGAGTTCATTCCCAGCACCTATATGGTGACTCACATCCATCTGTAATGGGATCCCATGCCCTCTTCTGGTGTGTCTGAAGTCAGTGACAATGTATTAATATACATAAAATAAATAAATCTAAAAGGGGGGTAGGAAAATAGTGGTGGTACATAACTTTAATTCACCACTCCAGGGGCAGAGGTGAGACTGACCTGGTCTACAGAGGAAAGGCTCATAGTCCACATCCAAGGATTGCCTTGACTTTTTGTTTTTGTTTTTTTTTTTTTGTTTGTTTTTTGTTTTTTGCTTTTTTGGAAGGCTTTCGTAGAACTAGTTCCCTAATTTATTAGGGTTTGGCAGCACACACCTTTAATCCAGCATTCCTCTGAATTTTGAAGCGTATCTTTCCCAACTGCTAGATTTGAAAGAGCTTAAAGGAGGCTCAAGAGAGCACACACCCACCCACCACCACCACCCACTGATCCTCCGCCCTTCCCACATCCTCCATTCAGTAGTCACCTCTTCCTTTCGTGGCACAGGATACCTGACAGACATGACAGCACATGACTTTGATCCCAGTACTTGGGAAGCAGAGACAGGTGGATTTCTGAGTTTGAGGCAACCCTAGTCTAAAGAGTTTCAAGACAACCAGGGCTGTTACATAGAGAAACCCTTTCTTGAAAAACAAAGTTTCTACTGTGTGTTTGAGATTGAGACCATGGAGGTCTACATAGGGTATTCCAAGCCAGCCAAGCCTAGTAAAGGCTCTGTCTCAAAAAGAGGGAGGGAGGAGGGAAGGGTAGCTTGCCTACATTTTGACCTAGGAGATATTTGTGTTGTATAAAGCATGATTGCAGAAAAGTTTCTAATTCTCATAAATGATTATTGACCTTAATTTAGAAAATTTACACAAAATAATATTAAGTATGTTTTTAGTTTTTTTCGAGACAGGGTTTCTCTAGCTGTCCTGGAACTCACTCTGTAGACCAGGCTGGCCTCGAACTCAGAAATCTGCCTGCCTCTGCCTTCCAAGTGCTAGGATTAAAGGCATGTGCCACCACCGCCTGGCTAAGTATGTTTTTAATATGTTAATACTCATGGTTAATTTCTTAGTGTTTAATTTAAAATTAAGCCAATAGTAAAAGAGATTATTTAATTTTCTATTTGTAGTATTTTGAACTTTTAATTTGTATTTGCTTAGACTGTTGAGACTAAAAATGTTAATATGTCTTTATTAGAGATTAATTACATTGCATCATTTTCACTTTGATTTTTATTTTTAAAATTTTTTTACATTATTATTTTTCTTTAGGGAAGAGAGGGTGAATATGAAGGTTCCCAGAGATATGGATGATGCCAAGGCTCTCGGAAAAGTTCTCTCCAAATATAAAGATACCTTTTATGTACAAGTATTGGTTGCTTATTTTGCTACATATATTTTGTATCCTTTTATCTGAAAACTGTCTTCTAGTTTGTTGAAGAAAAGTTTCCAAAGGTCTACTGTTTATTTAGAAGTGATAACTATTTTCCTTTCAAAATGTTAATGCAGTGGGTAATGAGATGGCTTCAGGTAAAGGCACCTGCTAGCAGACCAAGCATGATGTCATGGATTTGTTGTCTTGGATCACATGGTAGGAGAGAACCTATTCCTAAAAGTTGTTCTCTGACCTCCACATATCATTTATGCCCTTATACATACATACCGGAGAAATTAATTTAATATTTAAGATAAATAAAATGGGGTGTGTTTTGTTTTTTAAGACAGGGTCTCCCAGTGTAGCTTTTGCCAGCCTGGAACTCTAGCTCTTCAGCTCTCAAACATTATAACTCATTTAATACTAGCCAGCATTCCAGAGGCATAGTTGAGTGGTTCTCTGTGAGTTCGTAGCCAGCCTGAACAGAGGAAAGAGTTACATACAACCCAGACTACTCTTTAGCTCTCTGTGTAGCCAGTAATGACAATGAACCCCTGGTCTTTTGAATCTACCTCATAGATGTAGGTGCTGGGAATTGAACCCATGTCCTCTAGAAGAACAGCCAGTACACTCAACCACTGAGCCATTTCTCTAGCCCCTTTATTATTTTTTTGGCTGTAGTTTTAAAATTTTTATATCGCAATTCTAGTGTTATTCATTTAACCAGTTTTTTAAAAATAGTAAAAATGTTAAGTTCATGTCTTGTGGGTTTTTTTTAAATTTTTATTTTTTATTTAATGTATGAGTGCTCTGCTCTCGTGTGTGAGAGCACGTTCTCTCTCCATATATATACATATATATTCTATGTGACTGCTGGGTTCTCTCTCTCTCTCTATATATATATGCATATACACACATATATATATACCTACCTGAAGAGGGAGGGCATCATTATCCTCCTATAGATGGTTGTGAGCCACCATGTGATTTCTGAGACTTGAACTCGTGACCAGTGCTCTTAAGCACTGAGCCGTCTCACCAGCCCCTCATGTCTTGTGTTTTGACATTACTAAGCTGGAGCAGTGGGAGAATGATAGGGGGAACACAGCATAGTTAACCCGCCAGTCTTCATTAGCACTTATTAGTGTGCTTTTAATGTTAGCACTAGGGAGGCTGAAGCAGGTGGATCTCTGAGTTTGAGTCTAACCTGATCTACAAAGAAAGTTCCAGACTAGTCAGGGGGCTACAAAATGAGACTCTGTCTCAAAAAAACTCCAAAATAAAGAGACATTACTGAAGACTTTTTTTTTTTCCTACCTGAGCCTGCCTGGTACCTGTTGGGGGTGTTCTAGATTTCCTTGTAGCATAACCTTACCAATGTTGTACTTTTTTGCTTACTGCATTCTGTATCATTTGTTAATGGGTGTCTAGCTTGGAGCTAGAGGCATTCTGGCTGGCAGCTTACATACATTTTAGACATTTGATTATGATTTTACATTATCATTTACTGTAAGTTGGGCATTGTTAATCCTCCAAATAAAATAGCCAGGTTCTCCTCAATACACAACTTGTTTTAGTGCAGCTATGAAACCACAAGTAGAAAAACTGACCTGACCTCATGGGACCTGGTTCAGTCCAACACAAGGAAACACAAAATTACCCTTGGTTTATTAACGCAGTTTCTGTATTGTAAGTTTCTTTGAATGTCAACTTTATCTTGTAAAACTTGCACTTCATTATGTTTTAATCCTTAACTTATAAGTTAACAGTTTGCAGACATTTGCTATCCCAGGTTCCATATTCCTCAGTATACTCTCCGGGTTTCTTTATCCCTTCCCACTTGCCCTGTTCCTTGTTTGTTTGGTAAGTATGTGACATGAATTTGGAGACATGAAAATGAGTAGAGCATTGGGAATGGTAATGTCAGCCTAGCTCCGCCAGGCAGTCTCATGTTGGCGTTCATCAGCTTTCAAGGCGCTAATGTTAATGTGTTTCTGTTAAGTCTTATAAGGATCTCTGAAGAGTTTGGTTTTCCTAGAGTGAGGGTACCATAGACTTTACTTGCAGTTTATAGCCTTTCTTTCCTGTTGTATTTTGTAGGTCAGATGAACTTAAGAGTGTTGGTGGACACAGTGAATCCTTGGTCTGGGAATAGTGTCTTTATGCATAGCTATACATGGGTGTGGGACTGGCTCCTTATTCTTAAGCTAAAAGCTAGCAGTAATTACTGGATATGGTCAAAGTTTAATCACAAGTGCCAGTTTATTTTAACTGATCTTGTTTGAGTTAGTTTGAGAAAGGACTAGATCAAATGGGTTTTTATTCTCTAAATAAGAAATATCATATGGACTCCCTTGCCTGCCTCTAAAAGAAATAAGTAAATGCATCTACAGGACTGAGATGGGAAAATACAAAGTGCATGTGACTTGTTGTTTTCCAGTGCTCAGGACTTGGTGCCTCATTCTGCTACATGCTTTCCTACTTAGTCGGAAGACCCGTTGTATACAAATACCTAACAGAGAAGGCAATGAAATGGTCGCAGCAGGTAGCTATAAACTTTAGTTGGTTTCTTTGTGGTTCTTTGGTTTTGTCATCATTTAAAAAATAATGTTATAAGAAATTTAAAAAAAAATGTTATTTTTGAGGCCAGCCTGGTCTACAGAGTGAGTTCCAGGACAGCCAGGGCTATACAGAGATACCCTGTCTCAAAAAAACCAAACCAAACCAAACCAAAACAAAACAAAACAAAAACCCCCAAACCAAAAAATTGTTCTTTGAGAATTTTATATAATGTATTTTTATTATATTCATACATGTCTTATTTTAGTATTTTGTTACAGGTCTCACTTTGTAGCTCTGGCTGGCCTAGAACTCAGTATGTAGACCAGGCTAGCCTGGCACTGCCTCTAGAGTGAAGGAATTAAAGGTTTGAGCCACCACTTCAACAAGAAGTTTATTTTAAAACATGATGTTACACAAAGGAGAATAACCTGAAAAAGAGACTCAGTGAGAAATAGTCTAGATTGGGTTGATCTGTGGGTTGATTGTGTTGATCTTAGTTGGGTTATTTGAGATGAGAAGACCAGACCCACCCTGAAAGTGGTCAGCTGGTCAACACCATTTCAGGACTCGTCCTGAACTGAATGAAAAGAAGAGCAACCTAAGCACTAGGCATGCATTAACTTATTATTACTGTGTTCTTTTGACAGTGTATACAGTTCAACCCGAATTTGATTTTCCTCTCCCCCATTTCTTTTTTTTGTTTTTGTTTTTGTTTTTTGGTTTTTTTTTGAGAACACAGGGTTTCTCTGTGTAGCCCTAGCTGTCCTAGATTAAAGGTGTGCACCACCACTGCCCCCCAAGATTTATTTATTTTATGTATATGGGTACACTATCTCTGTCTTGACATACCAAAAGAGGGCATTAGATTCCCATTACAGATGATTGTGAGCCACCATGTGGTTGCTGGGAATTAAACTCAGGACCTCTGGAAGAGCAGGTGGTGGTCTTAAATGCTGGGTCATTTCTCCAGCCCTGGATTTTATTTTTTTGAGACAGGGTGTCATGTAGCCTGTGCTGACCTTGAATTTAAGCTTCTCCTGTCTCTAACTCCATTTTTTTTTTTTTTATTTTGGTAAAATCAGTTGGCAGTAATCAATGTCAATATGAAGGCATCTCAAAATCAGTCACTTCATGTCTTGTGTGTATGTAGCAAAGTCTGACTGAAGAATTTCCAGCTTACTGCTGCTAGGCAATTTCAGTAGGAAAAACTGTTAAACAATACTAGCAATAATTCATATACTGTATACAGAAAAATGCTACCATAATCTTTGAGTTTTTTAGACCCTTTATTATATCATATGCTGGAGAAAAACATAAATATGATTTTGCTTAAGGTTTCAGTTTGTAGTACTTAGCTCTGTTCATTTTCAGGTTACTAGTAGCACAAAATATTAGGGCAGTGGGTGTTTGTGGCAGTGTCTATTAATCTCATGGCAAAGAGGAACCCAACAGGATCCTGGGTGGAACCAAAATACAACTCCAAGAACATTTTTTGTTTGTTTGTTTTTTTCGAGACAGAGTTTCTCTGTATAGCCCTAGCTATACCAGGTTGGTTTTGTACTCAAAGTCTGCCTGCCTCTACCTCCCAAGTGCTGGAATTAAAGGCGAGTGCCACCACCATCCTGCTAAAGAACACCTTTTAATAGCCTACTTATAACTGAGCCCCACCTCCCAGTTTCCATCACCTTTACTAGCTCCAGCAAGTAGAGACCTAGGCTTCAACATATGTTACAGTTGATGAGAAGCATTTTACTTTTAACCAATAATGAGGAGAGTTCTATTTTTATAAAAAGATCAGAAGAACTAATTACATCTCAAAGGAAATATAGAGATCCTGCCTCAGCTCCTTGTTTTGGAGAAGAACGTTTTATATTACTTGAATATGTGATCATTTATTTGTGAAACATCTGAAGTCTCTGGCTAAACTTTCAGTTTAGACTTTCAATCTACTGCCCTTTCTGTTATATGTGTAGTAAGTATTAGATTTACATACATTTTGTCTTTGGAATAGCTGTTTTGTGTAAGTCATTTTGCTAGTTATACAGAAATTCAAGTAATCAGTATTTTACCTTGCCATTACTCCAGCCCCTAATCCTTGGTCTTATGTGGTAAGCAAAAACTATACCATTGAGCTACATCCCCAGAAAACACATTGTTTTCCTGTTGGGTAAATTGTGATGCACCTGGGGAGAGAATTTAAGGTATTTTATATTAAACAACTTACTTTGAAGATTGGTCTTAACTAATACTGTTTTTTTTCTTACAACAGGTAGAGCGTCATAGAGAACATCTTATTAACTACATTATATTTTTGAGAATCACACCATTTCTGCCTAATTGGTTTATTAATATTACGTCTCCTGTGATAAATGTACCATTGAAAGTGTTTTTTATTGGCACTTTTCTAGGTAAGACCTCTTACTCATGTTGTGTGACAATTATTGTGTGCATGTCCAACTGTCCAGCTGGCCTAGATTGCTTGCTGTTTGCAAAATCTCCAGTACCATATATAGCTCTTGGGCACAAAGCCTGGCCTAGATACATAGCTCGTTCAGCGTGTTATAATGTGTTACTCTTTGTAGAATGAGCACTTTCTACTAGATATTATTTTAATAATGTGAGATTAAGCAAACCCCTTCACCTTTGTTTGTTTGTTTGATACCAGGGTTTCAAGTGGGTGTGGGTGGTGAGTGGGAGACTTGTATGCCAAGCAGTGTGTACCACTAAACCACATTGTGATCCCAAGGAGAATATTTTTCCACTCCAACTCTGGCCCAGCAGCCCTTTCTTCCTTTGCCAATGGAAGCCAGTTAGATCAGAGATGGCAGGATCTCAAGGCCATGAGCTTTGCTGGCTGAAAGCTCTTCTCATGATCCTAGACTGCATGCTCCCTGGCGAGCATCTGAGGCCAAGCTCCAGGTGGCCTCTGGTCTTTGGGAGGATTTGCTAGAGATGACTAGTAACTGACCAAAGATAACTTTTACAAAATGCTTTCTCTGCTGCACAAACTTTACTGTGTCCCCATTCAGAGGTTTTTTTTTAAAGATTTTATTTATTATATATACAGTACACTGTAGCTGTCTTCAGATACACCAGAAGAGGGCATCAGATCTCATGATAGGTGGTTGTGAGCCACCATGTGGTTGCTGGGATTTGAACTCGTGACCTTTGGAAGAGCAGTTGGTGCTCTTACCCACTGAGCCATCTCACCAGCCCCCATGCAAGGCTTTTAACTCCACTCTTTCTCTTTGTTAACAGAAGGAAACATTTAGTTTTTGGTTTTGAGCTTCTTTGCATTCTAATCAAATATTAAGTCCAATTTATTATGAGAACAGTCTAGAGGAAACAAGATCAACACACATCAAGGAATTGACACTAGATTTTGAAATTAATAAGTGGACATAACATCATTTAAGGAGGTTGAGTGCTTCTCTACTTACCATGCACAAAGCTCTGGGTTTGATACCCAGAACTACAAAAAAAAATTTTTT
This sequence comes from Montemys delectorum, assembly GCA_019843815.1. Classification (NCBI taxonomy): domain Eukaryota; kingdom Metazoa; phylum Chordata; class Mammalia; order Rodentia; family Muridae; genus Montemys; species Montemys delectorum. Next base: position 15,116 of record JADRCD010222698.1, read on the forward strand.
TTTCTTTAATTTTGTGAAATTTGCCTTTCTTTAGGAAGATTGTTGTTTTTCTTTTCATTTTAAATTGCTTGGATTCAGTTTGCAGGTTTATTTATGTATTGAATATTTATTAAAGTTCAATGTTTAATGTTTGTGTGAGTTTTTTTTTGTGTGTGTGGCTTACTTGTTTTTGTTTTATTGTTTATGTGTCTTTTGCATGTCAGTGTGGGTAGTTGTGGAGGCCAGAGGCTGGAGTTCTAGGCATTGTGACATAGATTTGGGAACCGAACTCTGATCCTCTACAAGAACAGCAAGCGTTCTTAACCACAGAGCCATTTTTGCAGCCCCTTGCATTTACTTTGTATTATAAACTGCTGTATCTACCCAGACTCTGAGTATCTTCCCCCCCTTTTTTATTTGTCTGTGTTAGAGGTAGAACTGGAACCCAGGACCATTTGCATGCTAGGCTGGCACTCTACCACTGATTTATGTCTCTTAACCTAGTTTTCTGTGGTGGGCTGGGAGCAAGGAAGGGGGTTGGCAGTTCCTGGGCTTGAACCTAGGGCTTCATGAATGCTGGGCATACACTCCATCATTGAGTTAGACCCCTGGCTCTGTTGTTTACTCTGAGACAAATTGCTTAGGCAAAGCTTGATTTCCTGCCTTAGTTGCCCTGTACTAGCTGAAATTCGAGGACTGACTTACCTTTTCTTTTTTTTTTTTTTAAGATTTATTTATTTATTTATTTATTTATGTATATGAGTACACACTGTAGCTGTATAGTTGTGAGCCTTCATCTGGTTGTTGGGAATTGACTTTTAGGACCTTTGCTCGCTCCAGTCAACCCCACTCTCTCTGGTCACCCCACTTGCTCTGGTTGGCCCCGCTTACTCTGGTAGACCCTGCTTGCTCAGTCCCTGCTTGCTCCGGCCCAAAGATTTATTTATTATTATAAATAAGTACACTGTAGCTGTCTTCAGCCGCACCAGGAAAGGGCATCAGATCTCATTACAGATGGTTGTGTGCCACCATGTGGTTGCTGGGAATTGAACTCGGGATCTTCAGAAGAACAGTCAGTGCTCTTAACTGCTGAGCCATCTCTTCAGCCCCAATTTCCTTTTTTTTTTTTTTTTTTTTTAAGTATTTTTAAAGTGTTTTTCCTGCATGTGTGTTGGATCCTCTGGAACTAGAGTTACAGACAGTTGTGAGCTTCCATGTGGGTGTTGGGAATTGAACCAAGGTCCTCTGGAAGACCAGCTGGTGCTCTTAACCACAGAACTATCTTCGCAGTCCCAAGACTAACTTGCTATGTAGACCAGGCTGACCTCAAACTCACAGAGATCCTCCTGCCTCTGCCTCCCAAGTTCTGAGATTAAAAGTGTGTGCCACGACACCCAGCCTGGTTTCTCTTTCTACTGTGTGGGTTCCATGGATCAAACTTAGGTCCCTAGACTTCCAAAACTCAGTGCTGACTCACTGAGCCATCTGGCTTGCCATGTCCTTTTGAAAATTGAATTCAATATGAAAAGTCACATACTTTTTAAATTAAGACAACAGGGAGAGATTTGATCTTGGTGCATGTAACAAAGAATTCATTTTATCTAGCACACAGTTGTTTCTAGAACTGGATGAGCCATGTAAGGGCATGAGTAAAAGTAACACCTAAAATTAATTTTATTTCCATGTTATCCTTGAGTCTGTGTGTCAGATAACTTTATCATTTCAAAATGTAATCCATAGCTGGGGAGTGGTGGCACATGCCTTTAATCCCAGCACTTGAGAGGCAGAGGCATGAGGATCTCTGAGGCCAGCCTGCTCTACAGAGTGAGTTCCAAGACAGCCAGGACTACAGAGAGACCCTATCTCGAAAAAACCAAAAAACAAAATAAATTAATTAAAAACAAAATGTAATCCATGTGAATACTGGCGTGTCCTGGCATTGATCAGTGCTTCCTGTGTGCTAAGTGCCTGCTTTAAATTCTCAGTCCTTTCTTCAAAATGCAAATGGCTGAGTTCCTGAAAGACATTTTACGCACACAAATTTAAATTTTTGAATATGATTTGGGGGTCTGGGAGATGGCTCAGCAGTCAAGAATACCTGGGTTCCGTTCCCACATGGAGGCTCCCACCTATCTGTAACTCTGGTTCTAGAGATCTGATGGCCTCTGCTGGCATTGCATGCACATGGTGCACTTACATACTTGTGCATAAAATATGCAAGCATGAAAAAGTAGTTTTTCCTTTCTTTGATAGGCTGCTGCTGTTCCTCACTCACCAGGTTTTTGTTTTGTTTTTTGTTTTAGGTGTTGCACCTCCTTCTTTTGTAGCAATCAAGGCAGGAACAACTCTATACCAGCTTACAACAGCAGGAGAAGCTGTTTCCTGGAACTCCGTATTTATTCTGATGATTTTGGCTCTTCTTTCTATCCTGCCAGCCATCTTCCAAAAAAAACTAAAGCAGAAGTTTGAGTGAAAATCATGACTTTTTGTTTATCTCCGCCATCACTCCTGCCACCACCACTGTCATCTCAGGATTAGCAGGTGTATTCATTTTATGTTTGGAAATCACCTCTTCAGTAACTGAAAGGACTTGTAAAGTAAAATACCCCATGAGGCAGATAATGCCTGTATAGGAGAACAGAAATTGGTATACTATGAGAAGTGCTGTCATCTGCATCTGACCTGAGAGAGATACGCACACTTTACTGTTCCAGGATTGGCTCTGAGACATCATTCATAATGGCTTGGTTTGGGATTCTTACTCTAAATGATTCATTTAAAGTGTTTTTCTCTTTATGTCTGACTAATGACTAAAGTAGTGAACTCAGGTACAGTGGACATACTTACAACCCCAGCTGCTCAGGAGACTGAGGCCAGAGTATTGTTAGTTTGTGAACATCACAAGACACCCTGTATTAAAGTAAAATAAGGAACAGTGAAATTTAATAAAATAAGAATTCAGAGCACAAACTGAATACTTGAAGCAAAAGTGAGTTTTTCATTTTCTTTCTCTTTTCAGACAGCACTTTCCATAGGTGAGTAAATGTAGCAAGGATGGGTTATTTAAGTTTTCCTTAGAAATTTGTATCATGGATTAGTCTGATAATTTGAATTTGGCCAGTCTGTTTTCATCTTTTTTTCTAGGTTTTACAGTATTTCCACCATACATATAGAAAAGGAGAATTATATATCTGTATCATATTGATGTTGATAATGTATATTAAGATAATGATATTTTGTTACAGTGTCTTTATTATCTCAAAAGGGGTTCTAAAAGTAAATACTCGAAGCATATTCTTTTTAGACATTATTTTATACTGAAACAACTGACAGTAGGATATTAAGTGATTAAATCTAGTTTATTTGTTCCAGTGACTGTAAAATTTGCCTCATAGTTTTGTTGCTCATTAAAGGATGTATGTAGTTTACCTTTCATGCATGACACATCTGCAGTGCTCTGTTGCCTTCCCTCTGATGACCTCCTTTGGGGCAGCACTTGACTAGTACACTTTCCCAGCTGTAAAGCTTCTACTCTCTCACCTTGACATGGTGACTGGTGTCTCCACCATTTCTTTGAAGAGATTCCTTTTGGCTGCTCTTGTTCCTTGCCAGGACAGAACCATCTAAAGCACTAAGATCCCAGTTGGTATGTTGAACAATTGCTTTAGTGGAGTGGGAAGTCCTTGTGTTTTTATTCTTCAAAGTCTGATCATCTCAAAGCCTGTTTCTCCTGCAAAATGTAGACTAATGTAGACTTTTCTGTCACAGTATTAACGTGGAAATATTACAAATACAAGGAAGATAATACTGATCAATATTGTAGTCTGTCTTGTGTCCTTTTGTGTGAAATTGTTATGTCTAGCAAAGTTTTCTTTCTTATTGACCAGAGACTGAGTGATAAAGCTTTTATTATTCTTACAAATGAGTTAAACACACAGGTGTTTGGGACAAAGTTTACTAATACTACTGTGTGTGTGTGTGTGTGTGTGTGTGTGTGTGTGTGTGTATTTGAAGCTGGGCGTGTAACACACTTGCGATCCCATGAATTGGGAAGTGGAGAGGTCCAGGGTTATTTTGGCTACATAGTGAGTTTGATATAACCTGCGCTATATAAGAACCTGTCTCAAAAATACATGTGTATATTAATTCATACAAATTTTTATCAGGCCTTTAAAGCTTAGAGTTTGGAGAAACATTGCTGTTTACTTGGGTTTGCTATGGTGTTTACTCTATGCTGAGAGTATTCTCTCCATCCTCTAGTACATGAACTCTTTCCCTTTGGTATAGGGTCTTTCCTATAGTCAACAAGAGCTACCACTTTAGTTGGATATATTTTCTTCTCCCAGTAGAGAGCAACCATTGTTTTAACATTTTATCCTTGACTGTCAAGAAAGATCTTGGAGCAAACATTGTGACTAATTAATGCCCAGTGCCTGGAAGGCTGAAGCAGAAGGATAAGAAGCTTGTGGACTGTTTGGGTTGCCTGAGGTCTTATCTCAGGAAAAAAAACCAACTCAGCAGTAGATTGTACCCCACAATCACCTGTATGTCACCTGTGTTCATTGAGCACAGATTTGATATAATGCCAAATGTAAGTAGTCCAAGCTTTAAGCACGCTCCCTATTTTTGGTGCTAGAGATTAATCCCAGGGCCTTGTACCCTAGTACTCAGGCTTGACCACAGCCACAAGAGATTTCTTGGTAATCCCAACAGAACATCCTATTGTAGTGGAAAGGCAAGCAGGCTAACTAGGCAGTCCACACACTGACAAAGACAGTTTCCTTCTTAGTTTCTGACTATTTCCTGGAGCTTTGTTTCTTTGAATCTAATATATCTATGATCTTTTTTTGGGGGGGAAGGGGGCGGGGGGGGGGAAGAGGGGGTTGAGACAGAGTTTGTCTGTGTAGCCCTGGCTGTCCTGGAACTCACTCTGTAGACTAGGCTGGCCTCGAACTCAGAAATCTGCCTGCCTCTGCCTCCCAAGTGCTGGGATTAAAGACCTGGGCCACCAATGCCCTGCTTATCTATGATCTTAATAAATGTAAACTAGCTGGGTGGTGACAGTGGTTCACACACACCTTTAGTCCCAGCATTTAGGAGGCAGAGGCAGGCAGGAATCTGAGTTCAAGGGCAACCTTGTCTATAGATGAAGTTCCGGAACAGCCAGGGCTACACAGAGAAACCTAGCCTCAAAAAAACTAAATAAATAAATACATTAATTAAATAATGTAAGCTAAAATGTAGATTACGAGGGAGAAACTTCAGTGTCATGCATACTTCATACTTATTTCATCAAAGTGCATTTTTAAAAAACATCTTGATTAAAAGAAATTGTTTTGATTTTTATCATCATCATTATTGTTGTTGTTTTGGGTTGTTTGTTTTTTCAAGACAGGGTTTCTCTGTAGGCCTGTCCATCCTAGACCTGATTTGTAGGCCAGGCTGGTGTCTAACTCAGTGTCTGTCTGCCAAGTGCTGGAATCAAAGACGTATCTAACTTGGGTTTGTTTGTTTTTTTTTTTTTAACTTGGGAATTTAACCCAGGTTCTTTTGTACCATAGACAAGCATTCCACTACTGAGCTATGTTGGCTGTCCCCTCAAGAATTCTGACATACATTGCATTGTTAAGAACAAAGTATAAGGACTGGGCTGTATAGCTCAGTTGGTACTTACCTGTTACATCTGAAGCCCTAGTTTCAACATGTCCATTCTTCTGCAATGTTCGTAAAACTGGCTCAGTAGTGCACACCTGTGACTCAGGCCCTATAAGTCCAGCAAAAGGATCAGAAGCAAGTTCTAGGTTAACGGGCTAGCATAAATTAAAAAAACAAAACTAAGCTGGGCAGTGGTGGTGCATGCCTTTAATCCCAGCACTTGGGAGGCAGAAGTAGGCCAGCCTGGTCTACAGAGTGAGTTCCAGGACAGCCAGGGCTACACAGAGAAACCCTGTCTCCAGAAACCAAAAAAAAAAAAAAATACAATTTTTAAAAATTTTTTTATTTATTTTGGTTTTTTTCGAAACAAGGTTTCTCTGTGTAGCCCTGGCTGTAGACCAGGCTGGCCTCAAACTCAGAAATCTACCTGCCTCTGTCTTCCAAGTGCTGGGATTAAAGGCGTGTGCCACCACCGCCTGGCATGATTTTTTTTTTTTTTTTAATTATCATTTTTTTACAAAGCCTTGAGAATGAGGACCAGGCGACTAGACTGTGCTCTGAGTAGTCTTGGTATCAATGGTGGTGACATACCTTATCTTTACAAGATGTTGCCTATGAGTGAAATTGGGTGCATAGGATTTCTTTATTTCTTAGAACTATATGTAAGTCTATCAGAAATGTTTCAAAGTAAGATTAAGATCAGTACATGGGGCACTGGAGAGATGGCTCAATGGTTAAGACCACCACGGCTCTTTCAGAGGACCCAGGTTAATTTTCCAGCACCCACATGGCAGCTCACACTTGTTTGTAACTCCAGTTCCAGGGCTTCTGACACCCTCACACAGACATACATGTAATGAACATAAATAAAAATAAATCACATATTTTAAAAACTAGAAATAAGTTTCCCACCAGTGATGTTTGAATGAGTGATTCAGTTTCCCTGTTTAGCAACTCTGTTCATAATAGACCAAAATGGAAGCAACCCAGATGTCCTTCAATGCATGAGTTTTTAAAATGAAAGCAAAGTTTTAAAGAGGAGGTCAGCCGGGTAGTGGTAGCGAAGGTCTTTAATCCCAGCACTTGGGAGGGAGAGGCAGATGGATTTCTGAGTTCCAGGTCAGCTTGGTCTACAGAGTGAGTACCAGGACAGCCAGGGCTATACAAAGAAACCCTGTCTTGAAAAACCAAAAAGAGCCGGGTGGTGGTGGTGCGCACCTTTAGTCCCAGCACTTGGGAGGCAGAGGCAGGCAGATTTCTGAGTTCGAGGCCAGCTTGGTCTACAGAGTGAGTTCCAGGCACCCAGGGCTATACAGAGAAACCCTGTCTCGAAAAAAAAACAAAAACAAAAAACAAAGAAAGAAAAAAGAAGTTCAGTGTGGTGGTACATTTAGAATCCCAGCCCTCAAGAGGTAGAAGTTCAAGGCTAGCCTGAGCTATATAATAAAACCCTATCTCCCAAATCTTCTGGTATGTTTCATATCTCTTGGTTTGAGCAAGAGCTCAGTAGTAAAGCTTGCCTACATGCCCAAGACTTCTAGGTTAACCTCTGGGAAAAATACAAAGAGTAGAAATAAAGAGACCAGGTGTGGGGATATTTACCTGTAATGTTAGATGTGGCTGGAGAGACAAACACATTCAAGGCCTGCCTAGGCTAATAGTGAGAACCTGTCTCAAAAAACATAAAAGGGGCTGGAGAAGTGGCTGTTCCGTCTCAGATGACCATTATCTCTAAGAGTGGAAACAGGACAAGTAGGGTTGGTCAGATTTCCACAAACTAATAATGTTTAAAGAAAAGGAAGAATGCCGGACTGTGGTGGCACACATTTTTAGTCCCAGCACTTGGGAGGCAGAGGCAGGCAGATTTCTGAGTTTGATGCCAGCCTGGTGTCTACAGAGTGAGTTCCAGGACAGCCAAGACCACACAGAGAAACCCTGTCTCAAAAAGAAAAGAAAGTGTAGTTGGACTGTGGTTCGGTAGTACTGTACTTGTCTTGTGTGTATTGTGCCACCCTAAGTTCAATCCCCAGCCATGCAGCAAGAGAAGAAAGAGTAAAGGCATCAGGTGGCAGTGGTTTGCAGGAGAGCAGATGGCAAGGGTGACCAGTTACGTACCTAGTGACATAAGGGAGAGAGCCTGGGTCTGGAATCCTTCTGAAGCCAGCTAGCATTGCAGAGCCCCAGATTGTCAATGTTCTACACTCAGACGTGCTGTTGAAAACATTCAGAGTGGGAAGCCAGAGATCTGAATTGAAATGGTGGTGGTAAGTTTATGTCCTCAAAACTCCAGGTTTGCCTCTTTTAAATAAAGGTTTGGTGAAAGCTTACAAGGTTTATGTTGTGGCTTTTTTTTCTTTTTTCTTTCTTTCTTTCTTTTTTTTTTTTTTTTTTTTTTTTTTTTTGACTTTTTGAGACAAGGTTGACAGGGTTTCTCTATATAGCCTTGGCTGTCCTGGAACTGACTCTGTAGACTAGGCTGGCCTCGAACTCAGAAATCTGGCTGTCTTTGCCTCCCAAGTGCTGGGATTAAAAGCATGCGCCACCACTGCCCAGCTGTGTTGAGGCTTTTAAATTGACCATAGATAACAACTCAGTCCATCATCACTGGTAGTATTGTAATGGGACAGTCTGTTTTGGAGTTGCTTTTGAACAGCTAGCTATATTCTAGATCTATTAAGTAAGAAAGCACATAAAGAAGCAATTCTAGGTGTTCTTCCAAGTCTATCAAGGTTGAAGGACTCTCTCATAGGTTAAGAGCACTTGTTTCTCCTGCAGAGGACCAAGGTTGGATTCCCAGGGCCCACGTGGCCCTATAACCATTTGTAACTTCCAGAGCATCTAATGCTCTTTTCTGACCCTGTGGGCACCAGGTATTCATATAATGCACAGACATACATACATACATACATACATGAAGACAAACATACACATAAAATAAATCTTAAATCTTTATGGCCTGTTGGAGAGAGAACTCAGCAGTTAAGATTGATTGTTGCTCGGCATGAATACTAGAGTTTGGATTCCAGCACCTATGTCTTCCAAACACATATGACTTCAGTTCCAAGGGACACATAGAGACACAAAAACATAATTTTTGTTCTAAAATTTAAGATATATGGTACGAGCCTGTAATCTGGAAAGCTGATGCAGACGATCTGTGAATGTCATACTAGGACTACAAAATAACATCTTGTTTAAAAAATAAAAAGGTGCCAGGCAGTCATCGTACACGCCTTTAATCCCAGCACTTGGGAGGCAGAGGCAGGTGGATTTCTGAGTTCGAGGCCAGCCTGGTCTACAGAGTGAGTTCCAGGACAGCCAGGGCTATACAGAGACACCCTGTCTCGGAAAACCAAAAAAAAAAAAAAAAAAATCCTTAAAAAAAAAAAGGGGGGTGGGATGGAAAGAGATGGCTCAGTGGTTAAGAGCACTGACTTCTTCCAGGGGTCCTGAGTTCAATTCCCAGCAACCACATGGTGGCTCACAATCATCTCTAATGGGATCCAGTGCCTCCTGGTGTGTCTGAAGACAGCTACAGTGAACTCATATACATAAAATAAATCTTTAAAAAATATAAAGTAAGTATCTGGGGAGGAAAATGAGTGAACCAGACCCCTGGGAGATACAAGAAAGTTGGATGGAGGCCGGGCAGTGGTGGCTCGCGCCTTTAATCCCAGCACTCGGAAGCAGAGGCGGGTGGTCTCTGAATTGAGGCCAGCTTGGTCTACATATCAAGTTTATGCCATCCACAGCTACAAAGTGAGACCTTGTCTTCAAACAAACAAACAAACAAACCAAACCACTTTCCTATAACCCAGTCTACCCTTTAAGTTTACTGCTACTGAGAATTGTCTTGAGCTTCTGATCCTTCCAATACACCAGCAGTCTCTTTAACAATGCCGGATAAGGAAGTAAGGGAATAAGAACTAAAGAAGCTGCACGGTAAGTGAGGTGTTGGATTGTGGCTCAGTTGGTAAAATGCTTGCCTTAGCATGCCCACAGCCATGTGTTTAATTCCCCACACTACAAAAACTGGACCTGCTTATAATCCTATCAGGTACTAGGTGGAGGCTAGGTAATTCAGAGGGTGAAAGTCAGCTTTACCTACATAGTAAATTCGAACTCAGCCTGATACACTCTGCCAATGGGCTATGCAGGCATTCCTTCTGAGGTTTTTCAGTACTCTTGGTGGACAGGTTGACAGAGATGCTCATCCTGTCCTGGGCTTAGATCTCTGAATTCCCCCAAACTGCACTGATCCTGGAATCCTCTGCTCAGATAGTTTTATGAACTTTTAAAGAAGTGAAGGCAGACAAAAAGAAAAAACCCAGACATTCATGGCTCACAGAGCTTCAGTTTATATGCACTAGTCTCTCATTATATATCATTAAACTGAGTGTGTGGCCCTTCTGAGCATGGTTTCCCGTGTGTGAGTGGGAAGGCAGGGAAGGTAGCCCTGGGCATAGAAGAAAGAGGTAGGTATAGATGCTGCCTACCTACTGGCCATTTCCAGCTCAGTGCTAGTAACCAGATGATGAGGGTTAAAGGTGAGAGGAGAATGGAGCAGAATCACAAAGAAAGCCATGATGGGAGAGCAGAACAGATGTTGACTTTGGCTCTGCAAATCTGTATCCTGTGTGGGCCACATGCTGGCATATACCCAGGAGCCCTGCTAGGAGCACATGCTGTATGTGTGGAAAGGCTGCCTCTCTTCAGACACTCTACTGCCACCTGTTGGAAGATGGTTACAGTAACTATGCAAGTTACTGGTGCTCACAGTGAGACCTAGCTGATGGAAAAGCCTGTACAAAAGTTAGTAGGCAGCCTCTGCTATGTGCTACCTGCTCAGGGTGTTAGAAGCCGGAGGGACAAATACTAATTTACAGTCTGAGGTGAGTTTGATGCCAGCCAGGGCAACCTGGAACCCTATCTCAAAAGATCAAACAAGTTCTAAAATAGTCCATTATATGTTGTATGAATTTTCAGATTAGTGATATTTACTATTTTTAGTGGGTATCTCTTGAGTTGTCTATCATGAGCCATAATGTAACCATTATCACAATCAAGATACATGACAATTCCATCACCCTGTCTCAAAATCTTTGAGAATTGTAATGTGGTGCCATATGTCTTTTAACCCTAGCACTCTTGGAGACAAAGACAGGTAGATAGCTATAAGTTTGAAGCCAGCGTGGTTTATTTAGAGTTTCAGGCCAGGCCAGCCAAAGATACATAGTGAGGCCCTGTCTCAAAATTGATAAAAATCTTTCAGAGTTCAGCTACAGCTAAATATATCTCTCTTTGGGATCCGGTCCAAGGCCTTTCTTTTCTCACTCACTACACCATCCGGCCTTTCCCAGGACGCTCTTGTCTCCAAGCTGATCAGAATAACGGTGGTACTGTGTTCACAGTCTAAGGAAAAAGGCCGGTTGCAGCACACAAGAGGCCATCTGGTCTGATTCTGAAAAGCTTTTTAGTCCAGTGGGACATGGGAGGAGGGGAAGAGCTGAGAGAAATAACCGTTAGTGTCTCTTGAGCTTGGAGAGCCAAAGATACTTCTCTGCTTTCTGGGTCTGACCACGCCACCCTACATCAGCCCTCACACACACACACACACACACTCACTCACTCATGCAAACACATCTACATACATATTTACTTACAAGATCAGTTCTATACCTGAATATTCACTTATACAGAAAAAAAAAGGACCTCAGATGTACACTTACATACATACGTTCACATGTTCACGTACTACTTTGGGGGAAGTTGTAACACCCGGTGACATAACATTTTTTCCTGTTTCTCAATTCATCCTTTCTCATTTGCAGCATCAGAAGCAGCCTGAGGCTGACTGATTTAGGGAGCTTTCTTGCTGCTGTCAGTTGTGTGGCTAAAAGGTTAAATAAAGAATGAAGCAGACAGAGGTGGTTGTTGGTTCAGCAAAGGAGCTGACCCATAATTGCTCTCCAGGAATCAGCTTTGTTAAGAGAAAGGACCTCCATCTAGATGGTGACCATGCTATGAGGTGGGAGATCATTAGAAAAAACAATAAACTGGGCAATGCTGGCAGCACATACCTTTAATTTCAGCGCTCAGGAGGCAGAGGCAGGCAGATCCCTGAGTTTGAGGCCGACCTGGTTTACAGAACTAGTTCCAAGACAGTGAGAACTTCACAGCAAAACCCTGTCTTGAAAAGCAAAACAACAGCCAGGCAGTGGTGGCGCACGCCTTTGATTCCAGCACTTGGGAGGCAGAGACAGGCAGATTTCTGAGTTTGAGGCCAGCCTGGTCTACAGAGTGAGTACCAGGACAGCCAGGGCTACACAGAGAAACCCTGTCTCGAAAAACAAAAAAAAGAAAAAAGAAAAAAAAAAACAATAAACAAAAAGAAAAAAATAATATGGCTAGAGAGAGGTCTCATCAGTTGGGAGTGCTTTCTGCTCTTCTAGAGGTCAAGGGTTAGACTCCTAGCACAACCTCCAGGAACTCCAGCTCCAGGAAATTCAATAACTTCTGGCTTTCTCAAGTGCATTCGAGCGCGCGCGCGCACACACACACACACACACACACACACACACACACACAGAGAGAGAGAGAGAGAGAGAGAGAGAGAGAGAGAGAGAACATATTCAAAATAGTTTAACAGGAGCTTAAACAGGAAAGAGACACTTTTCCTTTAAAATCTGCAGAGGAGGAGGCTGGGCAGTGGTGGTGCATACCTTTAATCCTGGGACTCAGAAGACAGAAGCAGGTAGAGCTCAGAGTTTTCTGTTAGCCTGGCCTACATAGGGAGTTTCAGAATAGTCAGAGCTACTGAACTTCTCTTGAGAACAAAGTGGCTGAAGAGATGGATGGCTCAGTAATTAAGACACTTGTTGCTCATGCAGAGAACCAGGCAGGGTCCAGTTGCTAGCACCCAAATTGGTGGCTCACAATCATATAATTCCAGTTCCAAGGATTCCAACACCCTCTTCTGACCTCTGTTATCAGGAACACACATAGTGCACATATATGCAGACAAAACCCTTATCAAATCTTAAAAAAAAAAAAAAAAGAGGAGTTTCATTTAGAGGTTTAGTTCAGAGTAAGTACAAAGTGAACCAGATGGAACTGCTGTAATAAGGACGTCCCGGAAAGGCTTTCCAAAAGAGCCTTCAGAGAAATCATTGAACAAACAAAAACAGTGGAGTGTGCTCATTTTCCGGGGCTCCCGGGGGGGTTTTCCAGCATGAGACTTAAGTCTGGGATTACACATGTGACAAAAGAACACGGAGGAGCCAGGCCCTGGTTAAGACCATCCATTAGGAACTGTAAGAGGCAGCACAGCTTAGCTGCTTAGCTTTGCTCCAGGCAGGGAGTTTGGGGGGTGTGGCTAGATTTTCAATTCTTTTAGAATGTGTGAGAAACAGGAGGAGTACTGTTTATAAGCAAGGTGTTGGGAGCTAGTGGGACAGTAGGGTGTGGGAAAGTGAGATATGTATGACTTCTTAGATAAAAATCAGAGATGGCTATGACCACAAAGCATGGGGACCCATGCCTATAAACCTTACTGCTCCAGAGACTATAGCCTTAGAGCCTGGTCTACAGAGGGAGGTCCATGACAGCCAGGGATACACAGAGAAACCCTGTCTCGAAAAACCAAATAAAGGGGGCTGGAGAGATGGCTCAGGGGTTAAGAGCACTGACTGCTCTTTGGAAGGTCCCGAGTTCAAATCCCAGCAACCACATGGTGGCTCACAACCATCTATAACGAGATCTGACACCCTCTTCTGGAGTGTCTGAAGACAGCTACAGTGTACTCACATATCATAAATAAATAAATCTTTAAAACAAAACAAAACAAAACAAAAAAAGTCATATGGAACAAGCCATTTTTTTTTCATTATTTGTTTTGTTGTTGTTGTTGTTGTTGTTTTGGTTTTTTCGAGACAGGGTTTCTCTGTATAGCCCCGGCTGTCCTGGAACTCACTCTGTAGACCAGGCTGGCCTCCAACTCAGAAATCCACCTGCCTCTGCCTCCCAAGTGCTGGGATTAAAAGCATGTGCCTGGCTTTGCAGCAAGCAAGCATCTGCATCAACTCCTGCCTCCAGATTCTTGTCCTGACTTCCTTCAAAGATGAATGATGATATGGAAGTAAGCCAAATAAACTCTTTCCTCCCAACTTGCTTTTGGTCATGGTGTTTCATTACAGCAATAGAGATCCTAACTAAGATGGCGTTTTGTGTCCCTGTATGTCTGTGTACAGTGTGTGTACAGGGCCCACAGAGCCAGAATTGGGGGTTGGATCTTCTGGGACTAGAGTTGCAGCTGTTTGTGTTCCTCTATGAGCATGCTGGGAACTGAACCCTGGTCCTCTAAAAGATCAAGTGCTTTTTAATCACTGAACCATCTCTCCAGTCCCTAAATACTATCTTTAAAATAAACTAGGGTCATGTGGGGCTAGAGAGATGGTTCAACAGTTAAGAGTACTAGCTGCTTTTCCAGAGGACCCGGATTCAATTCCCAGCATCCACATGGCAGTTCACACTCTCTGGAGCGCTAGTTCCAGGACTTCTGACATCCTCATATAGACATACATATATGCAGGCAAAACACAATGAATATAAAATAAAAATAATTTTTTTAAAGATTTATTTATTTATTATCTGTGAGTATACTGTAGTGTCTTCAGACAGTCTAGAAGAGGGCATCAGATCTCATTACTGATGGTTGTGAGACATCAAGTGGTTGCTGGGATTTGAACTTAGGACCTTCAGAAGGGCAATCAGTGCTCTTAACCGCTGAGCCATCTCTCCAGCCCAAATTATTTATTTATTTATTTATTTATTTATTTATTTAATTATTTAATTTAAAAAAAGGGTATCAGCCTAGTTAAAGCTGACCTTGAACTCCCTATTGAACAAAAATGACTTTAAGTTTCTAATCCTCCTGCATCTACCTTTTTGTGTGTTTTTTCAAGACAGGGTTTCTCTGTGTAGCCTTGGCTGTCCTAGAACTCACTTTGTAGACCAGAGTGGCCTCGAACTCAGAAATCCGCCTGCCTCTGCCTCCCAAGTGCTGGGATTAAAGGCGTGCACTCCCACTGCCTGGCGCATCTACCTCTTGATTACTGGGATTACAATAATCCATGCATTCCTGCCATGGTGAGGACATAGTGCAGGGCTTCCTACCAAGTGACCTATACCCAAATCTGGTGTCCCTCTATCTATCTCTCTATCTCTCTCTCTCTTGTTTGCTTTTGTTTTTTGTTTTTGTTTTTGTTTTTTGTTTTTTGAAACAATGTTTCTCTGTGTAGTCTTGGCTAATTTGGAACCCACTTTGTAGACTAAACCCACAGAGCTCCTCTATCTCCTGAGTGCTGGGATTAAAGGCATGCACCACCACATCCCGGCTGGTTTTCTTCTTTTTAAAGGCTTGATGATTCTATTGTAGGATATACCACATTTTGCTTATCCATTGTCCATTAATCTGCCAGTGGGCACTTGGATTGCTTCTATGTTTCAGCTATTTTGTATTTTTTTTTTACACCTTTGTTTGTTAAATCTAGGACTTTGCATGTGGTAG
Source organism: Montemys delectorum (assembly GCA_019843815.1). Taxonomy (NCBI): domain Eukaryota; kingdom Metazoa; phylum Chordata; class Mammalia; order Rodentia; family Muridae; genus Montemys; species Montemys delectorum. The sequence goes on from JADRCD010222698.1 coordinate 30,318, forward strand.
GTAAATATTCTACCATTGAACTACCTCAACTCTTTCTGTCCTAGATTATAGGCGTGTCCCATGGTACTCTATATTCCTTGCTGTGTATATGTGTATGGGCCTGCTTGCAAGCAAGTGAGACATGTATGTATGTATGTATGTATGTATGTGTCTAATATCTATGTATCTATGTATGTATAATATCTATGTATGTATGTATCTATATATGTATCTACATATCTACATATCTATGTATTTATGTATGTATATATCTATAATATGTATCTATCTATCTATGTGATTTGAATCTAGATCTATGTAGATAGATAGATAGATAGATAGATAGATAGATAGTGATAGATAGAGAAGAGAGGTCTGGTATAATTTCTGAAACTCCATATGTAGCTAAGGATGACTTTGAACTCTTAATCTGTGCTTTCTATCTCTCCCTGAGTGCTAGAATTACACTTAATTTATATGATGCTTGGATTGAATTCAAGCTCTCTACTAGCTAAACTATATCCTCAACTCTTATTTTTTTTCCTAAATGAATTTGCTTTGTTTTAAAATATTCGTTTTTGTTTTTTTGTGTACAAGTGTTTGCCTACATGTATGTATGTATACCACATATGTACTATTCTCCTGGAACTAGAGTCATATACTGTTGTGAGTGCCATGTGGGTGTTGGGAACTGAACCCTGGTCCTCCACAAGAGCAGCAAGTACACTTAATTGCTGAGTCATCTCTTCCGTCTCTGGGTTTTGTTTTTTCATTTGTGTGTGTGTGTGTGTTTTTAAGATTTATTTATTATATGTAAGTACATTGTAGCTTTTTCAGACACACCAGAAGAGGGCATTCGATCTCATTACAGATGGTTGTGATCCCTCTTGTGGTTGCTCGGATTTGAACTCAGGACCTCTGGAAGAGCAGTCAGTGCTCACCACTGAGCCAACTCTCTAGCTCTCGCTCTGGCCCTGCTCGCTCCATCCTGGTTTGTTTTGTTTTTAATTTTAAAAATATATATGTATGTGTGTGTGTGTGTGCCTGTGCGAGTTTATGTATAGCATGTGTATATGTCAGGTCCATGGAAGCCAGAGGTCATTACATTCTTTGGAACCAGAGTTACAGGTTGTGATTTGAATGAAAATGTCCCTTATAGGCTTCTATATGTGAATACATGGTCCCCAGTAGGTAGAACTCTTGGGGAAGGATTAGGAGGTATGGGCTTATTGGAGGAGGTGCCTCACTAGGGTTGAGGTTTCAAAATACTGGTGCCACTCCCATGGTATCTCTTTTCTGTCTTGTTCTTGCAAATCAAGATGCGTGCTCTTAGTTCTTCCTACCACCATTCCTTTGCTCTGCCATTATAGACTCTAACCCTCTGAAACCATAAGCCCAATTAAATGCATTGACTCTTGGTCAAGGTGTTTTGTAACAGCAATAGAAAAATGACTAAGGCACAGGTGGTTGTGAATCATCTGATACAGGTGCTTGGACTGAACTCAGATCTTCTGGAAGAGGCACTTTTAACCACTGAGACATCTCTCTACACCTTTTTTGTTGTTGTTTTAGTTTTTGCTGCTAGTTGTTTATTTGCTACAAGATCCCATGTAGCCCAGCTTGCCTAGCTTGCTTTTCTTTTTTTTAAAAAAAGATTTATTTATTATTAATATGTAAGTACACTGTAGCTATCTTCAGACACACCAGAAGAGGGCATCAGATCTCATTACAGGTGGTTGTTAGGTTTGAATTTAGGACCTTTGGAAGAGCAGTCAGTGCTCTTAACTGCTGAGCCATTTCTCCAGCCCCTAACTTATTTTCAATGGACTAATATTTTTGTATTGATATGTTCCACATGAGTATATAGGTAAATCTCTTTTCCTCTTGAATTTTTCTTTCTCTTGCTTGTTTTCTAGATGTATAATATTCCTGTGTTTTTATAAACTTGTTTTTAAAACCTGTCCTGTATAGCTTAGTAATTTGAATTATTTCCAGTTTTTGCTGTTAGAATCCTTTCTACAATGCAAATATGTAAGTATATAGGTAGTTAGCCAGGCAGTGGTGGCGCACGCCTTTAATCCTAGCACTTGGCACTTGGGAGGCAGGGGCAGGTGGATTTCTGAGTTCGAGGCCAGCCTGGTCTACAGAGTGAGTTCCAGGACAGCCCAGCCAGGGCTATACAGAGAAACTCTGTCTCAAAAAACAAAACAAAACAACAACAACAACAACAAAAAGTATATAGCTAGTTTAGATGCAAAATATGTCAGTAACTTCATCTTAGCTGAGAAAGGAGTGTTTAGCTCTGAGTGAATCTGTAGACCTTCCCTGCCAGTTCATCTTCCCTCTGCTCTTGAGCTGAACTACTGTGGTCACTTTCCTCCTCCCCTTTACTGTAGAGGTGGGCTTGCAGAGTGTAACCTTGCTGTTCTTTTATACCCCTAGTAAAGATGTAAGGCAAGAGAGAGAAAGAGACAGAGAGACGAGAGAGAGAGAGAGGGAGAAATTGTTTATCAAATATATAAAGCCATGCTGGGTGGTAGTGGCGCACATCTTTAATCCCAGCACTTGGGAAGTAGAGGCAGGTGGATTTCGAGTTTGAGGCCAGCCTGGTCTATAGAGTGAGTTCTAGGACAGAGAAACCTTGTCTCGAAAAAAAAAAACAAAAAATAAAAAAATAAAAAAAAAATAAAAAATATATATAAAGACCAAGCTATGTCTCCAATATTGGCATTAAAAAATAATGATCATGAGGCTGGACAGATGGCTTAGTGGTTAAGGGTGCTGGTTGCTTTTTCTATAGGACCTGGGTTCAATTCTCAGCACCAGTGGTAGCTCACAGCTATCTGTATCTCCAGTTCCAGGGGACCCCATACTCTTACACAGACATATAGAAAAAAAGAACCCCACCAATGTACATAAGATAAATCATTTAAAAAACAAGCTTATTTATTTATTAAAGACAGGTCTCCTGTATCTCTGGGTGGCCTTGAGTTTGTTGTGTAGAACAGACTGGCCTTAAACTTACAAAGACTTGTCTGATTTTCTCCTTCCAGTACTGGGATCAAAGGTGAAGGGAAGTAAACACTAAGGGAAGCTAACCTTATTTTTATTTGTATATTGTTTTGCCTCTACTTGTATTCCATGTGTGTGCAATGCCATGAGAGGCCAGAAGAGGGAGTCAGATTCCCTAGAACGTGGGTTACAGATGATTGCTAGCCATCATGTGAGTGCTGGGAACCAAACCCAAGTCCTTTAACCCAGCCAGTGTTCTTAACCTCTGAGTCATCTTTCCAGCCCTAAGTTTTTCTTTCTTAACTGTTCTGATCTAGGAGCTACATAAAAACACTCCTGTATAAACATGACATCGATGCGAACTAGTCACATGGATTCAAGGAAAACAAGTGAGCTTCAAGCATCTCTTACTATTTTCTCCCAATCCCAATCCTCTCAAGCCACCCTAGCCTCCTATTGTTCTATGAACATTCCCAACACACATTGCTTCACACTCATTTCTGTAATTATGTCCCCCCAGATATTCACTTGCTTGCTAATATCCTTCGTGCTGAATTGGGCACCCTGGGTTGCGTTTATAAAAAACATATTATATATTAGACTGGTAAAAAGGCTCAGTCAGCAAAGATACTTGCTGCCAAACCTAACGATTAGAGTTCTACCCTGAGAACGCATGTCATCAAAGGAGAGAATGGGTTCCCCTAAATCTTGACTTCCACATGTGTGCCATTGCATGCACACACACACACACACACACACACACACACACACACTAAGATATAAATAAATGTAATAAAGATATTCTTTTTAAAAAATATTTATTTATTTATTATATGTAAGTACACTGTAGCTGTCTTCAGACACCCCAGAAGAGGGCATCAGATCTTGTTACAGATGGTTGTAAGCCATCATGTGGTTGTTGCTGGGATTTAAACTTAGGACCTTTGGAGGAACAGTCAGTGCTCTTAACCACTGAGCCATCTATCCAGCCCAATATTCTTTTTTTTTTTTTTTTTTTTTTTTTTTGGAGACAGAGTTTCTCTGTGTAGTCCTGGCTGTCCTAGAACTCACTCTGTAGACCAGGCTGGCCTCGAACTGAGAAATCCGCCTACCTCTGCCTCCCAAGTGCTGGGATTAAAGTCATGTGCCACCACCGCCCGGCAGATATTCTTATATATAAAAGAGTATATTATAGTCATGCAAGGTGATACATGTCCATAATCCTAGCACTTGGGAGGCTGAGGTAGGAGGATTTTAAGTTGGAGGCCAGCCTGAGCTTCTTAGGCAATTCCAGGTCAGCTTGGGTTATATATAGAGACCCTGTTTCAAACCAAACAAAGTGAGCATATAAAGCTCTCAATACTTAAAATTCTTTTCCATTAATTCTTCAATTAACTTCTGGATCTGCACTGTAATCTGTTGGGAGGTAAGAATAGCTGTTCCCTGGCTGGGAGAGGTTAACTAGTGTCCCTTTCTGACACAGCTAGGAAGAGTGGGGCAGAGATTTAGTCACTAACTAGTCATATCCAGATCTATATTTCTTCTGACTAAGAAGCAATCACTCTGCCAAGCATATTTCCTGCTGGGAAGGAGATCACTTTACAGTTGAGCCTTCTGGGCCTCTGAGCAAATTAATACAGGCATGGATTTGTTTTCACCTAGTGTTTCATGTGTTGAGTTAGTATGAGAGAGGTCTTCTAGCAGCTGCCGAGCCTAGATAAAAAGTTTCCAGACTTTTAAACTGAGCACATTTAGTCTCTTCTTTTTTCTCTATTTTTTACACTGTTGTTGTAGTTGTTTTGTTTTTTTGAGACAAAGTTTCTCTTTGTATCCTCTGGCTGTGCTGGAACTCTGACTAAACGGTCCTTGAATTCACAGAGATCTGCCTGCCTCTGCTTCCCCAGTGCTGGGGTTAAAGACAAGCGCTATCACTGTTTGACTTTTTTTTCCTCTGTTTTTAATTGAAAAATTTCCCAAGTCTCTTCTATATCTTCATCCAAGTGATCCTGGTCTGTACACATAACCTGGCACTTGAAATTTTTCTTGCCCTAACCCTTCTCACCCTCTCTGTTTTTTGTCTTCAATCCCTTTTAATTTTGTCTCTGCTTGATATTTTGTTGTTTTAAACCATCTGTACTAGAAGGCCAGGCTGGCTTCAGATTCACACTCCTTTTGCTTGGCCTCCAGAATGCTGGGATTATAGGTTTGCTCCACCACATCTGGCTTTCCCATCTTCTGTATTAGTGCATTCCTCGATGCTGCCTAAATGTCTGATTTTTCCCTTTTTTGTTGTGGGCACACATTTGATCCTCAGAATCACCAGAAGCCTTCCATGATCATGACCCAACACCAAAAGGCTTTCTTTTCCTTGCTCTATTAAGCTCTCTGAGCACCCTCCACAGACTCTGAGTCCCAAACCTGGAGGATAAAGTAGCATTACTTCAGATGGACTTCGTAAAGCTACCCATTCCTCTGGATTTCTTCCAGCTGTTCAGGCTAGATAAAAGGAGCAGCTGCTATGGTTTCCAGAGATGTTGGCTGTGACCTCTCAACCAACCTCCCAAAGGGATCCAGTATTTGAGAGAAATACTGGGACAGGACCCAAGAGAGAGCCCAGGTTCAGCCCTTGGGGAAGCCAACTGCCTTCTATAGTCCGTAGCTGGCTGCCTGCCAGAGCAAACCTTGAGCACACCATTTTGTAAAAACAATGATGATGTATAATATTTATGGTGTGCCTTCTATGTTCTGGATACAATCTTCATCACTTTACCTATACATGCATTTATTTTATGCTTCTACAAAAATAATGCCTGCTGGCACCTAGAAATTACATAAGTAACTTGGCAATATCACATTGTACATTATAAAAGTCAGGATTCAAACCAGGGGACTGTTTCTAGAACCCATGCTAGCAGCCACTACAGTTTCTCTCCCTTGGCCTTTGATGTTACAGTAAAGAAAGACCCACCTGAGCCAGGTGTGATGATGCAGGTCTTTAAGCCCAGCAACTGAGCAGGCAGAAGTAAGAGTATTGCTACAAGTTAATACAAGTACATAGCAAGTTCTGGGTTAGGCAGGGCTACAAGTGAGACCCTATCCAAAAAAAAAAACCAAACAACAACAACAACAACAACAACAACAACAACAAAAAACAAACAAAAACCAAACCAAATCAACCACCCACCCACCCACCAAAAAAAAGACACATCTGCTTAGCTTCTGTAGAAAATTAAATCAGAGGATCTGTTCTTTAGACAAGAGACAAGGACCAGGAGGTTTCACTCTGTTTACCTACTCTTTTTCTCCTACAAGCAAAGTCTCACTAGAAGGAAGAAAGGAATGAATGAATGAATGAAGGAAGGAAGGAAGGAAGGAAAGAAGGAAGGATAATGGATAGATGGACGAATGGACGAAGAATTCTGAGAGCATGAAAAGAACTAAGTGGCGGGGGAGGGGGGCCTCTGGGTCTTCGTGAAAGGTGGAGAGTTTGGTGCATGGAAGAAGCCCTGCTTGTGGGGTGCGGGGCAGTGAGGTAGCACAGGATCCAAGTGTAGGTTTTGTCTCCTTGCATTTCTTTGAGCCCCAGTTTCCCTATCTGCAAATTAAAGGTAAATATAAGATAAACTGACCCACTCTCTCCAAAGAACAGAGTTTCCTCAGATCTATTGGGGAAAGCTGACACTCAGGAGGGGCAACAAGGAGAAGCTGCTCTGTGATGACAGTATAGGAGCAGGATCCTGTGGGCTTGCAGCTCTATGCCGGTGGCGTGGCGAGCACGAGCCAGGTCTCAGCTCTACCCCCAGGGCCCACTCCTTCCGCACCCGATTTTTTTAAAGGGCGTCGCAGTCGCGGGACCCCAGCATCTGACCGCTGGCCACTCTCTGGTGACTGCTCTGGAAGCCCAGGCCCCCTGGGCCCAAAGAGCATCACGTCATCCTTTGCGCCCGACGCCCGCCCCTCCCGACCGCGCGTGCGCACGCGGTGGCGGGGGGTGGGGGGCCGCGGTGGGGCGGGCGGCCGCTCTCCGCCCTTCCTCAGGCTTGCTCGGGCCGCGGTGCAGAGGACGGCCTACAGGATGCGGCGCGGGGTGGCCCGGCGCCCCCCTGCCCCAGCACGGCAGCGGCGGCCGCTAGGACCCGGCGAGGCCCGGGGGCGGCGGCCGGAGCCCCGGTAGCGGCGGCGGCGGAGGGAGCGGCGGCTGAGGGCGGGCGGGCGGGCGGCCGGGGGCGGGGGCTCGGCTCCGCGCGGCTTGCCCCGCTCGGCCCGGAGCCATGAGCGGCGGCGGCGGAGGGGGCTCGGCGCCCAGTCGCTTCGCCGACTATTTTGTCATCTGCGGGCTGGACACCGAGGCCGGGCTGGAGAAGGACGAGCTGTCGGGTGAGTGCGCGGCGAGCCCGGCCGGGCCCCGCGGGCCCCGCTTTGTCCCAGGAGCCCGGTGAGGGTCGGGCGAGGAGACAGGACGCGGGACCCGCGGGCCTGCTGTCCTTCGCGCGGTGGTCGCCGCGTCGGCAGCCTGGGAAGACACGGACGCTGGGTGCGCTCAGGAGGTCGAGTGGCTTCGTCCACAACGAAGGGGAGCTTGCCTTCTAGCACCCTTTTGGGAGGGAAGAAGTTAGCCCTCCTCCTAGTGAGAGTTAGTCCTACCCAGACTTTTCAGAAGAGCAAAACAAAAACTTGATGAGTTTATTTGGCCTCTTCCCAAGAAGCCGGTGCGACCAGTTCCTCAAAACCGTTATAACTCACTCTTGAGCGGGCCAGGCCCCGGGCTTTTCCTCCACAGCTCTGCCCCTCTGGATCGGACATGAAGTGACAAATTGAACTGGGTTACACTAAGAATGGTTTCTCTCTTGGCGCTAGAAAAGAACTTGTATCCGGGGCCATGTTTTTTTGTTTTTTGTTTGAAAGTTAATGTCCTTTACCAGGCGAGGGTCATTTGAGAATGAAGACAACGTCCCAGTTGGACAGGTTGTGCAGTGTTGTGATGCCTCTCAAGTTATCTTTCGAAGAGGAAGTGATGGGGAGTGACAGTGAGGCCCTGATGAGATTTGGCACCCCGTTGCTTGAAGGTGTAAGAATTATAAAATCCCCGGTGAATTCCTGCGCGCCCGCATTGGAGTTGCAACAGTTTTGAAAAGTTTTTGGGTGGCCAGTAAGCAGGTTTCAGTGGTTGGAGGCTTGTAGTGTTAGACTTTAAAGTTACGTCATGCTGATTTGATGAGGGGAAACTCCTCTCCCCTTTTCTGTCACGATGTGGTGATTACTGGACACTTTAGAGTTTCTCTATTGAAAGTGATCACCCAGTTTTGCAAATTTTTTTGTTACCAGAAAAACCTCCAGTTTGTTTGTTTGTTTGTTTCTCCTCCTCCGTCTCTTCTTTCTCCTCCTCCTTTTCTTCCTCCTTTTCTCCCTTCCCCCTGCCGCCCCCACGGGTTTCTCGGTGTAGCCATAGCTGTATTAAAACACTCTGTAGGCCAGGCTGGCCTTTTTTTGAGTGTGGGGGGGTTTGAGACAGGGTTTCTCTGTATAGCTCTGGCTGTCCTGAAACTCACTCTGTAGACCAGGCTAGCCTTGAACTCAGAAATTCACCTGCTTCTGCCTCCCAAGTGCTGGGATTAAAGGTGTCCGTCACTACTACCTGTCGAGGCTGGCTTTAAACTCAGAGATTTGCCTGACTCTGCCTCTTGGGTGCTGGGATTAAAGGGTTGCAACACCACCACCTGGCGAATTCCAGTATTTCTTACGGAAAAAAAAAAAGAGTGCACACTATAGATGATAAAATTGGATTGTCTTTTAAAACTATGAGAAACTGATGGCTTATACAAGATCCTGAAGTAGTAATGGACTGATCCTAGCTAAACCTTTGTTGTTCTAGCTTTAGTATTACAAGCTCACCTTTTAATGTACAGACGGATGTTGTCATCTATTTCTTATGGATTAATGTTAGAATTGTGGATGATGTAGTTGTTGGAATTCGATTCTAGGTATTGGTGCTAGATGGGATTTGAGAGGGAAATGAGGCCCAGAAGGACAGCAGGGCTTGTATTTTTTGACTCTTGGTCCAAAGCTTCTTTGGTGACATGCTGTACCATAGTAGCCTCTCTGGAGGATTTTAGAAAACAGTGACATGGTCACTGGTACACATCTGTAATCCCAGCATTGGGAGGCAGAGGCAGGAGACTTGCCACAAGTTTAAGGCCTGCCTGGGCTTCATAGTGAGACCCTGGACAAAAAGAAGAAAGAAAAGCAAACTAACATGTTGAGAAGGGTTAAAAGTAACAGTCTTTATGGATGAAAGAAGCTCAAAGGTAGAATAAATTTATTTTTTGATGTACTGTTATTGAATGTCTGTTAAATTATGTAGCTGTTTGGTCTTAGAAAGTAAAGACAACCTTCCTATGGGAGCAGGATTTGGAGTTCAAGGTCATTTTCAGCTTTGAAAAAAAGAAACAAAGAAAGGAAACTAGGGGGTGTTTGGGTTAGAACGGGACAGATGTGTTTTGCTATTGGCTGTATTTGTGCCTGGGGCAAATTAGATAACCAGCACAGTACCTAAAGAGGCCTCTGGACCCAGAAACTTAAAAAGCATTTCATCTTTCACCAAAAAAGAAATGTTCTCTTTTAATGGATATCTGTTAATTATCTGGCTTTTCAGCAAGTTAAAAATCATATCCCTGTGTAACCTTATTGGGAGAATAAAGAGGGGATGAGTTGCATAATGTGTAAGAAGGGCATTTTGTGTATTTTTTAATTTGGTTGTAGTAGTGTAATGCCAAGGCCATGTATCCAATAGCTGGCCTGCCTTTGTTAGGACAAACAGTGATTGAGG
>JADRCD010222700.1:0-18645 GCA_019843815.1 Montemys delectorum
ATATAGCTATCTCCTGAGAGGCTCTTACAATACCTGACTAATACAGAGGTAGAGGCTCACAGCCATTCATTGAACTGAGTACACTGTCCCCAATGAAGGAGTTAGAGAAAGGTTCTATGGAGCTGAAGGGTTTGCAGCCCCTTAGGACAAACAACAATTACTAACTAGTACCCTCAGAGCTCCCAGGGACCCAACCACCAATCAAGGACTATACAGGGTGGGACTGAATGTTCTGGCAGCATGTGTATAGTAGAGGACTGCAAATTTGATCATCAGTAGGAGGAAAGGACCTCGGCCCTGTGAAGGTTCTGTGCCCCAGTGTAGGGGAATGCCAGGGCCAATAAGTGGGAGAGGGTGGGGTGGCAGGCATGGGGAGGGGGGAAGCAAAAGAAGTTTGTTCTTGTTGTTTTTGTTTGTTTGTTTGTTTGTTTTTTGGAGGGGAACCTGGGGAAGGGAAAATTTACATGTAAATAAAGAAATTATCAAAAAAAAAAAAAAAGAAAAGAAAAGAAAAGAAATGGCCATGTAAAACTGTCAAAAACTGTTTGATGATGATGATGATGATGATGATGATGATGATGATGATGATGATGATAACAATAATAATAGTGAGAAGTTAAAGAGTATCAGTTAAAAATGTGTTCTGATCAGAAGAGTGATTTCCTTGGCTTTAATGGTCAATACCAAGGAGCGGAGAGGCAGAGGCATGCTAGCCTTCATTCAGTAGCCCAACAGTAGCTCAAGGATTTTCTTAGCGATTCCCTCTAGGTCATGAGGTGGCTATTGTCATGTGGGCTAATTTTAAAAATTCAAGGCACAAGGGAGTGGCACCAGTCATGTTTGTTTGCAGACATTTCATTGTTTAGAACTACATCATACAGCCACTCATAGCTGCACAGCAAGTCAACATACGGGCTTTGCTCTGCCCTCTTTGGACACTGGCAAAAGGCAGTTGAGATTAGCATCAGAGATTTTCCTCATCTCTAAACCCCACAGAAACCCTGGAGAGTAGGCATCTCTTATACATACAGCTGTCAGAGTGTGTAACAGAGAGTCTTTAGAAGTTAAGTGTATTTCAGAATAGCATTGTAATAAGAATGCGTATGACATAATAAGTTGTGTGTATGTCTGAGAAGCTGAGGCAAGCAACTTCTTAAAGGCAAAATGAGAAAGGTTACAGAAGTTGTTTTGAACCTTCTTTGACACAGGATCAATTAATAAGGGCCGTGTCAGATCAAGGTTGAATAGGCAGGTGTTGAACAGGTGTTTTATAGAAGTCTCTTCTATATTAGGTCTCAATGATCATTGTGTGATATTATAGTCCTGACAAAGCCTTTAGGATAGTTTTAGGTATCAGGCATATCTGCATGAACTCACTGTTTTAGTCAGGGTTTCTATTCCTGCACAAACATCATGACCATGAAGCAAGTTGGGGAGGAAAGGGTTTATTTGGCTTACTTCCACATTGCTGTTTATTACAAGGAAGTCAGGACTGGAACTCAAGCAGGTCAGGAAGCAGGAGCTGATGCAGAGGCCATGGAGGTATGTTCCTTACTGGCTTGCTTCCCCTGGCTTGCTCAGCCTGCTCTCTTATAGAACCCAAGACTTCCAGCCCAGGGATGGCACCACCCACAAGGGGCCCTACCCCCTTGATCACTAATTGAGAAAATGTCCCACAGCTGGATCTCATGGAGGCACTTCCCCAACTGAAACTCCCTTCTCTGTGATAACTGCAGCCTGTGTCAAGTTGACACACAAAACTAGCCAATACATTCACCATCCTTATTATTATTATTTCTTGTTAGAAATAGACACAAATGACTCCATATTCACTCTATTTCCATAGTTCCAACACTTTATTTATTTGATCTATATTCCCTACAGTAACCTTGCAGTATAGCCTCTCATAAAACTTCATATAAATGGAATTGTGTGAGTTATACAGTACACAGTCCATTGACTTGGCTTTTCATAGGATCCAGATGGTAAGTTTATCTTAAGAATGGGATAGAGGTTTTATTATAAAAACTGAGTTAAGGACCTAATCCAGATCAAAATGGAATTGGGAGGTGACTTGCTGTTAAGACTTGAAACTATAGCTTAACATTCCAAGCTAAGATCATCTCAGACCATGAACAATGGCTCATTCTAAAAACCTGTAGGATCATCTTTCTATAGAAAAGGATGTATGCACAAACTAACAAAATCTTGCTTGTCCATCAGGGAGCTCACAAACTCTCTAAGGTGAATCCTAGCATCCCATAGGGACTTCAGGACATCCAAGTACAAGAAGACTCTGTCCTATAAACCTGGAACAGGGCTAAGAATATAGAGAGAAGTTGTACTGTCCCAGTCATGGAAAGAGAGGCATTAACTATGTTAGCCATCTCTTTTTCTTCTTCTTAGAACTAGTTTAGAACGGGGAGGAGGAAGAAGAGGGAGAGGAAGAAGAGGAGAAGAAACATTATACAAAAAAGTAATCAATGATGTGAGCTATATTCCTATTGTGGCTTAAAAAAGGGTCATGTATGAAAGGCTGGGTTGCAAGCTGAAGGGTTTTTGAGAGGCCATTGGATCATGAGGGCTCCAGGTGAACCCATTGATTCATCTGTTGATGACTTCATAACTGAATGGACGGTTGGAAGCTGGAATCTGATCAAAAGGATTGAGTAGATCCCGTTGGGTACACCATATCCGCAGACCATTCCTCTGTATCCCTCTGCTCTGTTGTTTCTGTGAAGCAAGCAGTTTCCTAGCTCTATGCCCTTTCCTATGGTGTTCTAACTCAACACAGTCCTGGACGCAGAGTCAGGTGAACATAAACTGAAATAGTGTATTAAAATAAATCCCGCCGCTCTTAAGTTGGCATTCCCAGGTGTTTTGATGCAGTCATGGGAAAGTAGCTAAACTAATCCCTTTTGAGGTCCTGTGTCCTTAGTAACGTTACCAGCTCCACACTCACTCATGACAAAGGCCATTACTCTTTCCCTGTTCATCCACCCAGAGGTGTTTTCGGACATAGAGTCGACCTAGTTATTTTATTGGTTTCTATTTCCACCAAGTCATGCCAGAGTTGTTTTCCTGAAATATCCAGATTATTACTTATAATAAACATCTCTACTTATAAACATCTGATGGTTCCTTGTTACCAACATCATAAAGTACAGACTCCATAGTTTGGCAATGTTCTCCATCACAGAAACTTCTGAAATTCCTCCTCAGTGATGTAGCACAAAACAAAAGAAAGAATTTATGCCATCAGACCCTGTAGCCCCAAAGTACTCTGGAACTTCCTGTCTGTTCCTGTCCGTTCTCCCGTTGAGAAGGCTCTCACATCCCTTCCTTTCAAATCTTACTGGCCTCCCTTCCTCCACCCCCAGCCTCTGACTTGAACCTACTCACTTCCGTCTGGTCAGGGAGCTCCACAGTCCGTGGAACCATGGTTTGTGTAACCTTCTGGAACCACCCGAAGTCATTGCCTTTCCCTCACCAGCACCTCCAGTAAATCTCATTCAAACTCTGTTCTCTAAATAGCTGTGGCAGGGAACCAAGAGGTCAGACTAGATATCAAAGGACAGCAGACAGAATACTTTCTACCAAGGACAGAACCCTATCTGTGAACTTTATAATTGGCAGACTTTCTTTAAGGAAAAAAAAAAGTGTATTGGAGCTGGAGAGATGGCTCAGCAGTACTGACCACTCTTCCAGAGGACCTGGGTTCAATTCCCAGCACCCACATGGCAGATCACAACTCTCTATAACTCCGGTTCTAGGGGATCTGACACCCTCATACATGCAGGCAAAATTCCAGTGCATATGAAATAAAATAATAAATAATTTTGTTTTCAAAGTGAGAATATTTAATTCTTGAGTGCTCAGACTTAAACAAACAAAAGATTTATAACCCAACATTTAAGACTCGGGAAACATTGTAAAATAAGATTTTTTAAAAAGTAAAAAAAGAGTATATGCCTACAAATAAAACATTAAATATGTAATTGACAACTGTTTACAAATGAATAAAAGCAAGCCGATATGACAAACATAATGCAGAAAAAGTAACATAATGTTTGAAAATAAGCATCCATCTAAGGCTCTTTAATTTTATTTTGACTACATGACATTATTTTATAGCATGCCAGGGAGTGTGTAGAAAGATGACTCAGCTTTGTTTCTAGCAAGATTGACTAGTCTTATGGATACCAACTTATTGATTATTAATAGTTGCTTTTTTTCAACTTTATGATATCTTGTGGCTGTTTCTAGGGTATTGTGAAACTCCAGCTATCTCTTAAGTCTCCATAGGATTAAGGGCTCCCTTTTGTAATGATTAATCTTAAATATTCAGAGCTGAGTTCCCTTATGAGCGAGCTTGTCATCAGCTCCCTCATTGTGTTTGGTTTTCTGTTAATTTGGTTGGAGCCACCATTCATGACAAATCAAGAAAGCCCTGAGATTATTTTTTCAATATATTCTTAAGAATTTTTTTCTCCTTTACTCATGGGATCATGGCCTAAGCCATGACTTTCTAGTTATTTTTACTTAATGCATAATGGAAAATGAATTTCTGATTTTTTTTATAATCTCACTGTACGTGTGTGGTGTGTGTCTCATGTGTATTTGAGGAGTATATTATGTATCTGTATGTATATGTGTTTGCATGTGTGCAGGTATGGATTCATGTGCAATGTGTGCATGGATACATGGATACAAGAGGTCAAAAACAGCTGTCTTTCTCAATCACTTTCCATGTGATTTTTTTGAGACAAGGTCACTCACTGAACCTGGAGTTCACCAATCCAACAAGACTGGCTCACCAACAGGCCTGCAGGATTCTCCTAACTCTGCCTTCTGAGTGCTGGGATTGTAGGCGTCTGATATCACACCACTTTTTTTTTCTGTGAATGCTAAGGATCAAATCCATGTGTGAGCAACAAGCTTTATTTACTGAGCTGTCTCTGTAGCCTTTGACAATTCTTTTCCTGTAATATATACTATCTGGAAACCATTGAAAGTATTTGTGTTGTAGGCTTCACTTATAATTATGTGTACTGCATGATTAACTGTGTTCCCAGCAAGAGAACATTTCTCCCTTGGTTAGGCACTTTCCTCTGCTCACAAAAATCATCACTTGAAAGTAGTTTTGAACACACAGAAAAATAAGCACGGCATAGCACAAGCACATATACCCTTTACCCCAAATTAACAATTTAAGAAAATTTGCTTAGTATATTTTCGTTATGTTTTGCGAGTGGTGTGGGTATACTTGTATCTTTTTCTGTATCATTTGAGACTGTATTGTGTGTGCCTCTTTTTTTTTTTTAAAGATTTTTATTTATTTTATATATGTGAGTAGACTGTAACTGTCTTCAAACACACCAGAAGAGGGCATCGGATCCCATTACAGGTGGTCATGAGCCACCATGTGGTTGCTGGGAACTGAACTCAGGACCCCTGGAAGAGCAGTCAGTGCTCTTAACCACTAAGCCATCTCTCCAGCCTGTGTGTGCCTCTTTATCTAAACATTAGTTTGCATTTTCTAAGAAAGGAGTCATAGCATAGCATAGCCATTAAATCCAGTAAAATTTTATACTGATATAAGATTATCTAATCTAGAGTCTATAGTTCCATTCACCAACTGTACCAGTAATGTCTAACACAGCAATTTCTTCTCACTTACTCTCTGTATTACGTGTATATCTGTGACCATTATGCCTGATAGTAATAAATTAAGTGGGGAAATATTTACTTCGGTTCATGGTTGCAAGGATTTCCAGTTCATTGCGGTAGGAAAGATACAGCAGGCCAGCCCACTTCTAGGTGGCAGATGTGTATGACAGAGGCATTTCCAGCATAGTGGATGTCTTAGATAGGGTTTTATTGCTGTGGTGAGACACCATAGCCAAGGCAAGTCTTAGAAAAGATAACATGTAATTGAGGCTGGCTTACAGCTTCAGAGGTTTGGTCCACTATCATTGTCAGGGTTTGAATATGCTAGGCCTAGGGAGTGGCACTATTAGAAGGTGTGGCCCTGTTGGAGTAGGTGTGTCCCTGTGGGTGTGGACTTTAAGACCCTCACCCTAGCTGCCTGGAAGTCAGTATTCTGCTAGCAGCCTTCAGAAGTAGATGCAGAACTCTCAGCTCCTCCTGTTCCATGCTTACCTGCATGCTGTCACATTCCTGCCTTGATGATACTGGACTGAACCTGTTAGCCAGTCCCAATTAAATGTTGTCCTTATAAGAATTGCCTTGGTCATGGTGTCTGTTAGAGCAGTAAAACCAAGACATCATCATGGAAGGTAGCTTGGTAATGTCCAGGCAGACATGGTCCTAGAAGAGCCAAGAGTTTTACATCTTGACCCAAAGGCAGCAGGCAGAGACTGTGTATCACACTGTGTGCAGTTTGAGCATATATGAGCCTTCAAAGCCCCGCCTACTCAATGACACACTTCCTTCATCAAGGCCACACCCCTAATAATGCCATTCCCTGTAACCAATCATTCAAACACATAAGTCTATGGGGGCTATTCCTATTTAAACCATGAAACGGGGGTAGGGGATGGAGAGAAGGCTCGACGGTTAAGAGCACCGATTGCTCTTCCAGAGCTCCTGAGTTCAATTCCCAGTAACCGCATGGTGGCTCACAACCATCTGTAATGGGATCTGATGCCCTCTTCTGGTGTGTCTGAAGAGAGCTACAGTGTACTTGTATAAATAAAATAAGTAAGTCTTAAAAACAAAAAACAAAAAACCAAAACCATCAAAGTGGGCCAATAATCAGAGAGGTCAAAGTCAAGAATAACCTTCAAAGGCCTTCCCCTAAAGTCTACTTCTTCCAGCCAGGCCCAATGTGCTAATGAGTCTATAGATTCCTAAAATCACACCATCAGATGGCAAACAAGAATTCAAAACTTGAGCCTGCAGAGAACATTTCAGATTCAAACCAGGACAGTGCTAATTGCAGAATCATGGGCAGTATTTCATGTTTCTTTAGTTTCCTGTAATCCAAACAGATCCCTTGGCTTTGTGTTTTTTCTTATGAGGCTATTTTTGTAATATACCGGCTAGTTACCTTCCAGGATGGCCTTCAATATTGGTTTATGTGACATTTCCTTATGAATATTTGGGTAATGAATTTGGGCAGGAACGATGTAGGAGTTGTGCTGTGTCATGAGCTCAGAACAATAGTTTGTGACTTCTGGGGAGCCTTACTTAAGAATGTGTTTCAAATAGCAAACAATCAGAAACAGAAAGTGTCTGTGGATTCCCGGAGGATTTGTGGACATCCGGGTAAGAACCTTTGTCCTGCATACGCGCAAGAGGAAACATAAAATGTTGCCTCGTGTACTCTTGATGTCACCTTTGACCTCCCAGTGGACATGACCTTGGAGGTTCCTTCACATACCTTTGCTGCTAGCTCACATCTTAGCTACACTTTAATAGGACAAAGAGCTTCTTCTCTTCCTCCCTTCAGCTTTCACATACACACCTAACACGGTTGTTTCATGTGGAAATGTGTTCACATTGTATCCCTTGAGTTACAATCCACTTCTGTCCTTATAATCTACATGGCTCAAACTCACTCAATGGGGTCCATTTCACTTAGCCCTATATCCCTTTGGCATGTCTCCTTTTTTTTTTTTTTTTTTTTTTTTTTTTTTTTTTTTTTTTTGGTTCTTCCTTTCTTTATGAACCAACACTATCACCAAGAAGTTCAAAGGCCTTTCTACAGTCTCAGTGTTATCTAGTTCTCTAAGACACATGCGTTCTCCTAGTGGGAAAGGAGACTTAGAGACGAAGATTGAGATGCTGTGTATACTTCCTGCTGCAGAAGTAGCATCATTCCTAGAGCCTGCAGCATGCAGAGCTGGGTACAGGAGCCTCCTGTAGCAGGTGGACACACAGTGTCCCCTCACATTCTCAGTTTGGACTCCTCTTCCTCTACTCCTTTCAAATACCTTCAGGTTCACTTGTTTGCTGTCTGATAATGCATCAGTACAGCTGCAGAACATTTAATCTTCTATAGCACTGAAATATAAGCATGCTAGATACAGTTTTATGTTTGTATCTGTGCCATTTTTAGAGCATCAAATCATGTTTAAAAACAAAATTGCTTTTCTTAATGGGGGATGCATCTTCCACCATCATTTCGACTCTTTCCAGAAAAAAATTAGGGTTTTCCACACTCATTTTTATTAGATATTTTCTTTATTTACATTTCAAATGATATCCCCTTCCCTGGTTTCCTCTTCAAAAAAAAAAAAAACTATTCCCTTCCCCCCTCCCCCTACTCACCAACCCACCCTCTCCTGCTTCCTGGCCCTGGCATTTCCCTACACTGGGGCACAGAACCTTCACAGGACCAAGGGCCTTTCCTCCCATTGATGAATTACTAGGCTATCCTCTGTTATATATATGCAGCTGAGCCATGAGTTCCACCATGTGTACTCTGGTTGGTGGTTTAGTCCCTGGGAGCTCTGAGTTAGTACTAGTTAGTTCAAATTGTTGTTCCTCCTATGGGGCTGTAAACCCTTCAGCTACTTGGGTCCTTTCTCTAGCTCCTTCATTGGGGACCCTGTGCTCAGTCCAATGGATGACTGTGAGCCTCCACTTCTGTATTAGTCGGGCACTGGCAGAGCCTCTCAGGAGACACCTATATCAGGCTCCTGTCAGCCAGCACTTGCTGGCATCCACAGTAGTGTCTGGGTTTGGTGATTGAATATGGGAAGGATTCCCAGGTGGGGCAGTCTCTGAATTGTTCATCCTTCAGTCTCTGCTCCATAGTTTGTCTCTGCAACTCCTTCCATGGGTATTTTGTTCCCCCTTCTAAGAAGAATCAAAATATCCACACTTTGGTTCTTTCTTCTTGAGTTTCTTGTGGTTTGTGGATTGTATCTTGGGTATTCCGAGCTTCTAGGCTAATATACACTTATCAGTGAGTGCATACCTCCTGAGTGAGGTAACCCAATCACACTTATTTTTTTGAATGAGTTTATTAGAATATGTCTCATGCACCACAGCACATAACTCACCTATCTAAGGTGCAAACTGGCTAGGCGGTGATGGCGCACGCCTTTAATCCCAGCACTTGGGAGGCAGAGACAGGAGGATTTCAGAGTTCGAGGCCAGCCTGTTCTACAGAGTGAGTTCCAGGACAGCCAAGGATACAATGAGAAACCCTGTCTCAAAAAAAAAAAAGTGCAAACTGTAATAGCTATTGACATATTCAAAGAATCTTTATTTGTCCCCTCTCAACTTTCTTGTAAAAGTATGCTTATTTCTCTTTGTGTGTATATGTGCGTGGGTGCATGAATGTGTGCATGTGTGTGTGTATGTGTGCGCATGGGTATGTGTGGATGAGTGTGTGCATGACTATGTGTGTGTGCATGAGTGTATATGCATGCTTGCACACTTGTGGATGTCAGATGCTAACTTTCAGTAGTCTGTTCTCTCCTTCAACCACTGGAGTTCAGGGGTCAAACTCACATTATCAGGTTTGGCATCAAGTGCATTTACCAGCTGACCAAGGTGTTGTCACCTCTACCACAATTAATCTTTAATTTTTATTTACTCCAAAGTGAACTATGCATTCCTTAGTCATCATTCTTCAATTCCTAGTCTCCCCAGGCCTGGGCAACCCTCATGTCCTTTCTGTCTCTAGATTTGCCATTTCATACAGATCGAATTATTAAATACTCTCTTGTGCCTGGCCTTCTTTCTTTTTTCTTTTTCTTTTTTCTTTTTTCTTTTTCCTTTCTCTCTCTCTCTCTTTCTTTCTCTCTTTCTTTCTTTGTATATCTTCAAGTTTCATGGATTCAGACATGTGAATAATATTGCTTCTTTTCACCCATGAGTAGTATTCCATTGTATGGCTATGACACATTTTCTTAGTCCATTATTATTTTGACATTTGAATTTCCCCTTACATTTTGGCTTAATGGACAATGCTGCCTCAAACATTTGTGGACAGATTTTGGTGTAGACATGTGTTCTCCTTTCCCTGGTGTAGACGAGCTACGAAATTGTTGAACTGAGTGATGCTGTATGTAAACAAAAGAACCACCGGGCTGTTTTCTAGAGCAGGTGGCCCTCTTCATCAGCAGTGTGGTGGTTCCAGTTTCTCTACACTCTCCAAACACTGTCATCTGTGTCTTTAATTATAGCCATTTAGAGGCATTTCATTGTGTCCTTAATTTGCATTTCTCCAAAGGCTAATGATTAAAGCATTTCTTCATATACCAGCTGGTCATTTGTATATATCGCTTTATAGAATTACCTATTCATTGCTTCTCAGCCTTTTGGCTAAGATCAAGTATAGACTTACCTACACTTGTCTGTCTATTCTTACTTTTAACTTAGAACAGTTTTGGTTATGTCTTAATTACTTTTGCATTGCTGTGATTAAACACCATGACCAAGCTGACTTACAGAAGGGAGGGTTTTGAGGGTCTTACAGAGCTGACGGAATAAGAGTCCATCACCATCAAGGTCGGGAAGGTTGGTAGTAGAGTAGCCATGGTACCTGGGGCAACACCTGACACCTCACAACTCAAACCACAAACAGGAAGCAGAGAGCGCAGACTTGAAATGCCACAAGTCTTTAAGTTCTTGAAGCTGGCCCCCAGTGAACCCACTTCATAGCCCCTCATAGAGTGAGTCTAGGACACAGGACCACCAGCTGGGACGAGGCATTTAAATGTCTGAAAATATGAAGAACATCTTATTCAAGCCACTGTAGGCCATCCTAGGTCCATTGAACTTACAACTGAGTTTTAGGATCAGCTTGTTAATTCTGGCTGAGAGTTTGGTGGCAAGGGAATGGAATCTTGTACATCCATCTGAAGAATAACTGCCCTCTTATCTAGTTCTTCTGGTCCATGAGCATGGGATCTCCTTCACCTTAGGTTTTTCTTTCATCTCTTTCCAAAATGGCTCATAGTTTTTGGGGTATAACTTTTATATTCTGACAATTTATTCCCAAGTATTTTGACTCTTACTATAAATGAAATTGAATTGCTTTTGGTCATTATATTTCAGCACAGCAATATAAACCCTGGTTAAGATAGGTAGAAAAGTAAAGTAAATGCATATCTAGAAGCTAGTTTGCTGAGAGCTTTTCTACTCAGTAGACATAAAATGATGAGAATAATATCTTTAAATGTAATTAAATCTTACTTTAATTCTTGGCTAGTGCACTTATATCGTATAGACATACAGATGGCTTTTTAAAAAATATTTCTTCTGTCTGAAATTTTACTAAACCTCTTTCATTTTGATTTCTGTTTGTGAGTTGAATATGTGACATATTATTATTTTTTTTTGAAAAGCCACCTGGATGGTAGTGGCACACATCTTTAATTCCTCCACTCAGGAAGCAGAGGCATGTGAATCTCTGAGTTCAAGGCTAGCTTGGTCTATAGAGTGAGCTTCAGGACAGCCAGGGCTATACAGAAAGACCGTGTCTTGAAAAACCATAAAACTTTCAAAAATAAAAATTATATTTAAAGATATTTTTCTTATCATTTTATGTCTACTGAGTAGAAAAGCTCTCAGCAAACTAGCTTCTAGATATGCATTTACTTTATTTTTCTACCTATGTTAATCAGGGTTTCTATTGCTGTGCTGAAATACAATGACCAAAAGCAAGTTGGGAAGAAAGAATTTATTTGACTTTTACTTCTATATCATAATCCATCACTGAAGAATGTCAGGGCAGATACATAAAGGCAGGAGCTGATATAGAGGTCATAGAGGAGTGCTGCTTACTTGCTTGCTCATCAGGACTTGCTCAGCCTGCTTTCTTATAAACCTCCAGGACCACCAGCCCAGGGATGACACCACCCAAGATGGGCTGGGCTGTCCCCATTGATAAGAAAATGCCCTCAGGGCAGTGGTGGCTCATGCCTTTAATCCCAGCACTTGGGAGGCAGAAGCAGGCAGATTTCTGAGTTAGAGGTCAGCCTGGTCTGCAGAGTGAGTCCAGATCAGCCAGGGCTACACAGAGAAACCCTGTCTTGAAAAACCAAAAAAAAGAGAAAAAAAAAGTAAGAAAGAAAAGAAAAGAAAATGCCCTACAGGTTTGGGTACATCTCCATCTTATGGAGGCATTTTATTAATTGAGATTCCCTTCTCTCAGATGACTCTAGCTTGTGTCAAGTTGTCATAAAACTATCCAGCACACTACTATCACTATTCATGCTTTTAATTCTAGCTCTTTTTTTTTGTTTTGTTTTTTTTTTGAGACAGGGTTTCTCTGTGTAGCCTTGGCTGTCCTGGAACTCACTCTGTAGACCAGGCTGGCCTCGAACTCAGAAATCCACCTGCCTCTGCCTCCCAAGTGCCAGGATTAAAGGCATGCGTCACCACTGCCCGGCTTAGTTCTAGCTCTTGATATCCCTGGGGCACCATTGTGTATCATGGTAAAGTATCATGTGCTGGGCTTTGCCATCATGTTATGGAGTCAGTCAATAAGCTTAGGAGGACTTGGGGAAACTACTTCTATTCTAAAAACTATACATCAAAGTTCTTGAAAGCCATATTAACATATGCCACCAAAGCCGAATGTATCTGGAACTCAGTTTCTCCTTAAGTGGACCTCCAGAGTGCCCACAACCACTCCAGTGACACCCAGTGAAGGAGACATGTGATGGATACAGAGCTTTGAAGTAAAAGGGTACATCAGGTTTAAGCAATTGTCATTAAAAGTAACTCATTCCTGAAAAATTTACTAAACATATGACCATGTGACCACTATTATAGGAAGAAGGGGTAAGTGCTAGAACAAAAATTTAAGGTTTCAACTTCACTAAAGCCATTGAAAATCCACCCTAAAATGAGTCATGCTCCAGTAGATGATCCCACATCCACGAGTTTATGGGCAGCACAGACTGGATTTGGTGGATTATTTTTAAAAACTAACTAACTAACAAAATAAAATCTAACAACCTGGTCAACAGGAGGGAAATCATGCCTAGCACTGAAAACTCACCCAGGGCTAGTGAAGTCATGGATCTTGGAAGAGAACCTACAGCTACCACTTTACTAAGCCAGCACAAGCCCTAAGTACACTCTAAATATTCGTTCTTCCACCCATGGATAAATGTAGTCATCACCAGGGAACATTGCAGAAGAGTAAGCAGAAGGATTGTAAGAGCCAGGGGAACATGGAGTCTGCCATGAGATTGTGTGCTCCAGGAGTGTGAGAGCCTCGACCCCACACAAAGAACACTAGCAACTAAAAGATGCTGAGATCGGGAAAGAGAGTCTTTGCCAGGGAAGAGATCACCAACTGGTTATTCAATACCACATGGTCGGTCCTGAGAACATATATACACAAGGAACATTGTACACACTGAGCAGGTTGTATTTAGGTACACTCATACACATGTGCACACATTTGTATAATTGCATGTGCGAGCATGCACACACACACACACACACACACACACAATCCTACGTAATAATACTTAATGAAATAGAGTCCATGATTGAAAGAGTGCAAGGCGAGACAAATGGGAATGATGTTTGGAGAGAAAAAGGGAAAGGGAAAGTGGTTTAATTTGCTTTGTTTTTGTTTTTCAAGACAAGGTTTCTCTATGTAGCCCTGGCTGTCCTAGACTCCCTTTGTAGACCAGCTGGCCTCAAACTCACAAAGATAATACTCATCTCTGCCTTCCAATTGCCAGGATTAAAAAGCAAGTGCCATCATGCCTGGCTTGATTTAATTATTTTATAATCTCAAAAAATATAAGAAATAGGTTTTTTTTAATTATAAAAGCAAAATAGGAGGTGATGTAGGGTAGATCTGGGAAGAGTTAGGGTTCAGACAGGGGTAAATGTGACAAAAATACATTGCATGAATGTATGGAATTCTTGCAGAATTAATAAAATAACTATACTTTAAATTTTTTTTAAAGAGATAGATGGTTCACAGTTAAGAGCACTTACTGCTCTGGCAGAGAACACCCAAGTTCAGTTCCCAGCATCCACATGGCAGCTCACAACCATCCAAAAGTCCAGTTCCAGGGATCCAGCCCCCTCTTCTGAGCTCTGAAGGCACCAGCCAGCACCCATGAGATATATAGATATACACAAAAACAAAACACTCATATGCATAAAACAGGCAGATATAAATTACATTTTTTAAAAAGTTAAGAAAACCCTTTTACTTTACATCTTGAGTTTGTAAAATAAGAATAGTATTTGGCATTTGCTTTGTCAAGTCCGACAACATTTTGATAGATAATAAAGTTCTATAAGGATCTTTGATGGTTGATTTTGTAAGGATTGAGCCCAGGGCTTTGCATATGCTTAGCAAGCTCCACTGACCTATACTCCCCAGCCCAAATGCTATGCGTGTTTTAAAAGTGTTATTATTTAATGACACATTACAGTTTATTCTTGTTTGCATTCGGGGGATGGGTGGCTTTTTACTTTCCTGTGTTTTCATGGGTTTTACAGTGTATCCCAAACTAAATTTGATATTGTGATCCTCCTGAGGGCAGGCATTACAGATGTATACCACCACACCTGGCCCCACGTGTACTTTCAAAGGGCTCCTACAAGAGAGTCTCCCTTCCCAATTCTCCTCACAGTTATGGCTTCATCGTTCAACCTCCAAGAGTTAGAGTTGAATTTCTTTAAATGTAAGTAGACTTGCAATCACAGTGACTCCCCAACCCAGGTCACCAATACTGATATGTCTCTAACATGGCTCTCCTGAAACACATTGTGATGAGGAAGCACAGACTGTATAGACAAACCACAAAAGGACAAACGACACGGCGCTTCCAACTTCCAGCCAGGTAAGGAAGCCACCTGGAGTGTGGGTCCACACTGCGGGGGAACCAAGACATGCTGTAGATCCACAAGCAAAACAAAGCAGGAGTGTAAAAGGCCTCTCGACTTTCTACTTTTACACAGGGGAAGATAACAGATACTCCGTTCCTCTTGCCAACTAAGCCCCTCTCTGCTCAATCCGAACTGAACTTCTCCTTGTTCATGAACACATTTGGCAAAAATTCTACACGGCTGTATCTTTTCATGCGTTATCTCTTCCACCAGAATGTCCTCTTACATTGCAGTTTTAGCGGCCCTGTGGGGCTCCCTCAGATGCCATTTCCTCGATGCCCTCCTAACGGTCTTAAGTAGTTTGGGTGTCTTCTTCCTCTAAAATATTAGAGACTTTGATCTTAGCTCTCACAGAACTTACAGCCAAGGCTGACATTCAATATATTTATCAACTGCCAACAGCCAAATACTGACTGCTCAAAAGAGAAATCTCCTGGAGGATCGGACCCACCCTCTGCCCCAAAGCAGAGCTGGTTTCAGACATTCTCAGCCACTCTGCTAACTCAGGAGCACTCTCGGGCCAGGACACCTCCAGAAACAGTCAGCAAAGGACGAACGTTCCAAAAATAAAGACAAGGAAGGAGCTGTAACTTTCAAAACCGAAGTGACTGGGAAAGATTTCCCACGGTAGGATCACTGAGTCACAAAGACTTTATGTGACAGCTCTTGGGCTAGCTAGTTATTTCTTACTGTTGTCTATACAAAAGTCAGAGAGGACTGGAAAGGAAGGAATACAGACTCTGGATCCCACCCGTATACATTCTGAGTGAGTGGGTCTGGATGGGTTAATGAAGTCTTGAAAGAAAAAAGAAGGAAAAGGAAGGAAGGAAGGAAGGAAGGGAGGGAGGGAGGGAGGGAGGGAGGGGAGGGAGGGAGGGAGGAAGGAAGGAAGAGAAGGTTTTGTTTTGTGTTTCAGTCTCTCATTACTGACCTTAAACTCATGGCAATCGTCTTGCCTCTACCTCCCAAGTGCTGGGATTACTCCTGGGATTATATACTGAGATATTTTTACATTTTAATTGACAATATTTGCACATATTTAGGTACCACATAATCTTTCAGTGCATGTATATTTTATATAAAGATCAAATAGGTTAGACAGTTCTCTCTCTCTCTCTCTCTCTCTCTCTCTCTCTCTCTTTTCTTTTTTGGTTTTTCGAGGCAGAGTTTCTCTGTGTAGCCCTGGCTGTCCAGGAACTCACTCTGTAGACCAGGCTGGCCTTTGAACTCAGAAATCTGCCTGCCTCTGCCTCCCAAGTGCACTAAAGGAGTACGCCACCACTGCCTGGCAACAGTCTCTGTTTTAACATTTATCATTTCTTTGTGGTGAAAATATTTAAAACCATCTTTCTTCTGGTTGTTTAGAAAACAAAAAAACAACCATGTTCCACTATGACCTCCAGGCCACCCAACTGTGTTATAGAAAGAAGACATCTCCTTCCATTTTGCTTGGTTTTGCTGTAGCTGGGGTCCTGCCCAGGGTGTTTTATACACCAGGTGAGCCCTCTACCACTGGGCCACACCCATAGCCCAGGGCACTTCCTTCTTACAAGGCTTTCACAGTAACACTACACTTTCAGAAGCCCTGGAGCGCTGGCCACTGCTCAATTAATGTCTCCTTTGTTCCTTCAAAGGGCTGTAGACACATGCCCTTTGAACTGGCTAACCAACTGCTATCGGGTGGTCAAAGTAATAATGTCAAAAGTAAAGAATAAAAGGGAAAGCCCACAAATCTGAGACTGGAAGTGAAGGAGAAATCCCTGCCATTTCAAATCATGGGTGGCGTCAAAAAAAAAAAAAAAATTAAACACTTCATAAGATCAACAAAAGGGTGGTGTATCCTGGCTGGGCCGGCTTCTTTCTGGGGGTGTGTGCTTTCAGATGGGGTGATGTATTTCCTCACCGTCAAGCTGTTCACGGTGTGACTCATTCATCTCTTGGGAGCCTCCGCCCTTGTCTCCCTGGGTTTTTTTTTTCTACCAGTGTGACATCTAATTTCTAATTGCATCCTCAGGGCCGCGCTAAGTTCCTTACGGAAAGCTTATCTACGCGCCTCTCCTTTTTTCTCGGAGTCGAATCAAGCCAGTTCTAACCCCGTTGGCCTGCCGTTTAGAAATAACCCACAGAGCCAGGAGTTGGTGGCGCACGCCTTTAATCCCAGCACTTGGAAGGCAGAGGCAGGTGGATTTCTGAGTTCGAGGCCAGCCTGGTCTACAGAGTGAGTACCAGGACAGCCAGGGCTACACAGAGAAACCCTGTCTTGAAAAACCAAAAAAAAAAAAAAAAAAAAAAAAAAAAAAAAAATAGAAATAACCCACAGAGCCATAGGTTCTTTGCTCTCCCAATCTTCTTGTCTTAGTTAGGGGTTCTCTAGAGTCACAGAACTTAGTCTCTATGTAGTAAAGGGATTTATTGATGACTTACAGTTTGTAGTCCAACTCCCAACAATCAACTCCCAACAACAGTCACGGCAGCAGCTGTGAATGGAAGTCCAAGGATCCAGCAATTGCTCAGTCCCACAAGGCAAGCAGGCGAAGCAGAGAGAGCCTTCTTTCTTCCAATGTCTTTATATACGTCTCCAGCAAAAAGTGTGGCCCAGGTTAAAGGTGTGTGCCACCACACCTTTAACCCTGGGTGACCTTGAACTCATAGAGCTTTCTATGTTAATCCTGTGGGATTCGTAGCCACTATTCCTCAAGGTCTCTATGCCAAGATTCAGGTCAGAAACTTGTATCTCTCAGCCTCCAGATTAGGGCCACAGGTGAGCCTTCTAATTCTGGATTGTAATTCATTTCAGACGTAGTCAAGTTGACAACCAGGAATAGCCACTACACTTCTGGAATCTGTCCAGAGTGAGTCTGCCTGGGAGCTGGGTCTCAGAGAAGCAGCAGGGCCTATCGTTCTCCGTGCTGCAGCCTCTTGGCCCTCTGTAGTTCCTTGAATAAACACCAAGAGATGTCTCTGAGCTGAAGCCACCAGTGACTCCCTCATCTGAGAGGCAGAAAATCGAACGAACTGGGGGAAACTGCTGACTGGCCACACTGGTCGCCAGCTGGGACTCATGCGCGATCTGCAGAGGATGTCTCTTGTAAGAATTTTAAGCCTTTCCGGAATAACCTTCATCTTCCCCGATCTTTGTGAATTTTAAAAGTTTTATAAATATCTGCCAAGAACATAGTGGATACAGCCGCCAGTAGCTGGGACACTGTACAGTTAGAATACTGAACTAGCATGCTGGGTTGATTGATGATTGATGGAGTGATTGATGGAGTGAGTGATTGATTGATTGATTGATTGATTGATTGATTGAAACAAGGTCTCACTATGTAGCCCTGACTGACCTAGAACCTGCTATATAAACTAGATTCTTCTCAAACTCATTGAGATCTACCTGTCTCTGCCCTCCAAGTACAGTGGAATTAAATGTGTGTGCCAATCTAAGCCTGGAAGCATTCAGTACTGTATAAAACTCTAAGGGCCAGGAGATGGGTACACTGCTGCCATTGTCACAGAGGCTCTGTCCTAGTTTGGTTTCAGTTGTTATGATAAACACCAGGTTCAAAACCAACTTATGTAGGAAGGGGTTTATTTGGCTTACAGGTTATACTCTATCACCAAGGGAAACTGAGGTAGGAACTCAAAGCAGGAACTTAAGTGAGAACCACAGAGGAGTGCTGCATAATGGCTTGCTCCCCAGGGCTTGCTCAGCTTTCTTTCTTTCTTTTTTATTTCTTTATTTTTTAACTTATATCTATCTATCTATCTATCTATCTATCTATCTATCTATCTATCTAT
>JADRCD010222701.1:0-34559 GCA_019843815.1 Montemys delectorum
AAAATCATCATCCACCATGATCAAGTAGGCATTATCCCAGGGATGCAGGGATGGTACAATATACGGAAATCCATCAACATAATTCACTATATAAACAAACTCAGAGAAAAAAACCATATGACCATCTCACTAGATGCAGAGAAAGCATTTGACAAAATCCCACATCCCTTCATGATAAAAGTCTTGGAATGATCAGGAATTCAAGGCCCATACTTGAACATAGTAAAAGCAATATATAGAAAACCAGTAGCCAACATCAAACTAAATGGAGAGAAACTTGAAGCAATCCCACTAAAATTAGAGACTAGACAAAGGTGCCCACTCTCTCCCTACCTATTCAGTATTGTACTTGAAGTCCTAGCCAGAGAAATTAGACAACAAAAGGAGATCAAAGGGATACGAATTAGAAAGGAAGAAGTCAAATTATCACTATTTGCTGATGATATGATAGTATACTTAAGTGACCCCAAAAATTCCACCAGAGAGCTCCTAAACCTGATAAACAACTTCAGCAAAATAGCTGGATATAAAATTAACTCAAGCTAATCAGTGGCTTTCCTCTACACAAAGGATAAACAGGCAGAGAAAGAAATTAGGGAAACAACACCCTTCAAAATAGTTACAAATAATATAAAATACCTTGGTGTAACTCTAACTAAGCAAGTAAAAGATCTGTTCAAGTCTCTCAAGAAGGAAATTGAAGATCTCTGAAGATGGAAAGATCTCCCATGTTCGTGGATTGGCAGGATTAAATACAGTAAAAATGGCCATCTTACCGAATGCCATCTACAGATCAGTGCAATCTCTACCAAAATTTGAACTCAATTCTTCACAGACTTAGAAAGAGCAATTTGCAAATTCA
This sequence comes from Montemys delectorum, assembly GCA_019843815.1. Lineage (NCBI taxonomy): Eukaryota > Metazoa > Chordata > Mammalia > Rodentia > Muridae > Montemys > Montemys delectorum. Next base: position 863 of record JADRCD010222701.1, read on the forward strand.
TCAGGAATAACAAAAAACCCAGGATAGCCAAAACTATTCTCAACAATAAAGGAATCTCTGGTGGAATGACCATCCAGGACTTTACTACAGAACAATTGTGATAAAAACTGCATGGTATTGGTACAATGAGAGGCAGGTAGATCAGTGGAACAGAATTGAAGACCCAGAAATGAACCCACGCACCTATGGTCACTTGATCTTTGACAAAGGAGCTAAAACCATACAGTGGAAAAAAAGACAGCATTTTCAACAAATGGTGCTGGCTCAACTGGCAGTTAGCATGTAGAAGAATGCAAATCGATCCATTTCTATCTCCTTGTACAAAGCTCAAGTCCAAGTGGATCAGGGACGACCACATCAAACCAGATACACTGAAACTTATAGAAAAGAGAGTGGGGAAGAGCCTCAAGCACATAGGCACAGGGGAAATTTTCCTGAACAAAATGCCAATAGCTCATGCTCTAAGATCAAGAATTGACAAATGGGACCTCATAAAGTTGCAAAGTTTCTCTAAGGCAAAAGACACTGTCAATAGAACAAAATAGCAACCAACACATTGGAAAAGATCTTAACCAATCCTATATCTGACAGAGGGCTAAAATCCAATTTATACAAAGAACTAAAGAAGTTAGACTTCAGAGAACCAAATAACCCTATTAAAAAATAGGGTACAAAACTAAACAAAGAATTTTCAACTGATGAATACCGAATGGCTGATGAGCACCTAAAGAAATGTTCAACATCCTTAGTCATCAGGGAAATGCAAATCAAAACAACTCTGAGATTCCACCTCACACCAGTCACAATGGCTAGGATAAAAAACTCAGATGCTGGAGAGGTTGTGGAGAAAGAGTAACCCTCCTTCATTGCTGGTGGGATTGCAAGCTGATACAACCATGCTGGAAATCAGTTTGGCTGTTCCTCTGGAAATTGGACATAATTCTACCAGAGAACCAAGCTATACCACTCCTGGGCATATACCTAGAAGATGCTCCAACATGTAATAAGGACAAATGCTCTACCATGTTCATAGCAGCCTTATTTATAATAGCCAGAAACTGGAAACAACCCAGATGTCCCTCAACAGAGGAATGGATACAGAAACTGTGGTACATCTATACAATGGAGTACTACTCATCTATTAAAAACAATGAATATATGAAATTCTTAGGGAAATGAATGGATCTGGAGAATATCATCCTGAGTGAGGTAACACAATCACAAAAGAACACACATGATATGCATTCTCTGATAAGTGGTTATTAACCCAGGAGTTCGGAATACACAAAGTACAATCCACAAACCACAAGAAACTCAAGAAGAAGGAAGACCAAAATGTGGACACTTCATTCCTTCTTAAAAGGGGGAACAAAACACCCATAGAAGGAGTTGCAGAGACTAACTATGGAGCAGAGACTGAAGGAAGGGCACTCCAGCCTGATATAGCTGTCTCCTGAGAGGCTCTGACAGTACCTGACTAATAGAGAAGTAGAGGCTCACAGCCATCCATTGAACTGAGTACAGGGTCTCCAATGAAGGAGTTAGAGAAAGGACAGAAGGAGCTGAAGGGTTTGCAGCCCCTTAGGACAAACAATAATATGAACTAACTAGTACCCTCAGAGCTCCCAGGGATTAAACCACCAACCAAGGAGTACACATGGTGAGACAGATGGCTCTAGCAGCATGTGTATAGTAGAGGATGGCCAAGTCAGTCATCAATGGGAGGAGAGGCCCTTGGGCCTGTGAGGTTTCTATGCCCCAGTGTAGGGGAATACCAGGACCAGTAAGCAGGAGAGGGTAGGGTGGCAGGCAGGAGGAGGAGGGAGGGAACAGGGGTTAGTTCTTGTTGTTTTTTGGTTTGTTTGTTTGTTTGTTTGTTTTTTTGGAGGGGAAACTGGGAAAGGAGAAATCATATGACATGTAAATAAAGAAAATATCTAATAATTAAAAAAAGAACTGAGCTGCATACAAGTATATAGCAGTTCTACATATGTCCACTATTTAGACATTGTAATTTACAAAGTTCATGCTAAACAATTTCAAATAAAGTCACCCCAAAAGTTTCATGATGTAAGCGTGTTTGTGATGATATGTTGGATAACTCTCTTAGCTTTTCTCCGCTACATTCATCCCAGGGAGATGGACAGATGGATAGGTCAACGGAGCATCCAAAATATTACATGTTTTCTTCAATGATTACTGTCAACTAGTCATTTAGTTTTTAATGTAATTTTTCTTTCTTTTATTACATAGATTTTTAACAACAGGTAGAAATAATCTATCTGTTTTTTTTTTACCACAATAACTTTGAGAGTTTTAAAACATTCTGAGAATTGTCATTAAAATTTTCCCATAAATTTAAGTCATATCAGAGTTCAAAGTATCCTTTCTTTCCTTGGTGTGTGTGTGTGTGTGTGTGTGTGTGTGTGTGAGTGTGTGTGTGTACTTGCATGCAGTTGCCTAATGTGTTCTGATGTGTATGCAAGAGCTTGTATGTGTACATGGAAGGCCAAAGGACAACTTCAACTCTCAAGTGTAATTGACCAAGTTTTTATGTGACAGTGCCTATCACTGACCTGTAACTCTCAGGTTCTGCACACTGAATGCAAGATGCTTATGTTATCTTGCGTGAGCTCTTTTTTCTCTTCTTGTCTTGTTTACATTTTATGTAAGTGTAAAAAAGCTTACTACAATAATTTTTTTCACCAAGTTGGTGGGAAAGGGGGTTAAGTTTGCAAGTCTGTGTCTTTATTTATGTGGGAAATCTATTTTTTCAGGTATACATTATCTGAACAAACTGAGCTTTCTACAAACACATGGTAAGGAATTGTGTTATAAAAGGCAAAGAAAGGGGATCAAAACTAACATGAAAGCTACTACACTATTACATAGTTTTAACAAGATCAAGTTTCAATACATATGAAATTTAAAAAAAGATGACTTTTGTGTTTTAAAATATTTTTCTTTTATTGAAAATAGATTTTCCCTTAAATAGTATATCATGGTTACAGTTGCCCTGCTTTCTATCACTTCTAGTTCCTTCCCACCTCCCTTCTCATTCAGATCTAGTCCCTTTCCATCTCTAATTAGAAAACAAACAGGCTACCAAGGGATAAAGATTTAAGTTAGCATTATTCATTTGCATTAAAACTTAAGGGAGTTTGAAATCTACAAACGCAGGAATTATGTATAAACACAAATAGCTGCCAAGAGTGCTCAGCAGGTAGAGACATTTTCTACCAAGCCTGATGATAACTTGAGTTTGATCTCTAGGCCTCAATATAGTAGAAGCAGAAAAATTATTTCTATCAGATGTCATCTGACTTCACCCACCCACCCTAAACACTAAACAAGTATAACATAGCCATGACTATTAAACTACCAGAAAGCATTCACGATGCCATACCTAAAAAGGTAGATTTCCTGTTGGATATGTTGAATAATTTTTCAAATCAAATATGTATGCCAATACCACTTTCAGTTTTAACAAGATACTAGAAAAAAGTACATATTCTCAGCATCCTAATATGTATTTAATACAAAGCTCATGGCATGAGGTCATCAATTGTCATGTATCTTTTGTATGGAATGAAATCAAGAGAACTCTGCCACTGAAGTCTCAATTACTTACTTTTTTGTCTGCATAGTATGGGTCCAGGTCCTCCAGGGGCTCTGACACCATTCCCGGGGGAATGTCTCCATAGATGAAGGGTAACTGTTTACCAGCTTCCAAGTCACTACTGGGCTTGGGACCTTCTTCCTCGTCATCTTTCTTTTCATCTTTGTGTCCCTTGGCTTTTTCTTCAGAAATCCGTTGTTCAATGAGGGCAAGGGACTGTTTTGTGAAGTGAACAAAGCTCTGAGGTCCTGGAGGAGGCAGCATTGCCATCTTTTCATCCTGTATGTTTTATTTCCCCTTTGGCTCCTTACCTAAGAGGCCTGGATGAAAAGAAAGAAAGGAAAATATAACTACATGGCTTCTAGAGAAGACAATTTTAAAACTGATGACAAAAATATCCAGTCTTGGAATGCACTTCCAAGACTACATGTGATTGATGCAGTCACATGATGGCTGTGATTGTTATTGATTACTAATGTGACCTACAGTTCCCATAGGAGACAAGACCCTAGACCCAACTCTGAGGGATTACCTACATTGGGCTAGCCTATGTGTATGACAGTGAAGGAGTATCTTGAGTAAATGAACTGAACTGAGAATACCTTCCTTGAATGTAGGGAGCACCATTTCATGGTCTGGGACCCAGACAGCATAGAAGAAGAAAATCCTCTGAACTCAATCATCCTGTGCCCAGTGACTTCAAGATCATGTTGCCATGACTTTACTGCCATGGCAGACTGTACCCTTGAACAGTGAGCCAAAATACATCCTCCTTTCCTTATGCTTGCTTCTTGTTGGGTATTTGTTACAGCAAAAAGAAAGCACCTCTTCCTGGCTTCTGCATCAGTTTCCACCTTCAGGATCCTGCCCTGTTTGAGTTATTGTCCTGTTTCATTTCAATGATGAATGCTGCTAAAGAAGTTATACACTGAATAAACCTTTTCCTCCTCCTCCTCCTAAAAAAACAAGCAATTAATGTGGTCATAGAGTACTTTCCTTTCATGCACAAGGGCTTTCACTCTGACTTGCAAATCTAAAGAAACAAGTAACAAACAACCAAACAACAAATAGGAGTAGAAGAGATAATGTGTGTATAAACTCCTAACAAAGTATGATGTAACCTTTGATGGTCAAGTAATATGTGTGACTTTGTTAAAATATTTGAATCTAATACATAACAGCTCTAAAGTGAAATAAAGATGGCAGTTTCCTGAGTAAACATTTTAACTCACCTTTATTTTCATCCATATGTAACATATATACATATATGTATATACACATACATACATACATGTGTACACATACACACACACACACACACACACACATATAAAGATAACAAGCTTTTGCTCTGGTACTGTTATTGATGTTTGTGACTTTTTCCAGACAATATATCTGTGTTTTCAGGTGAAAAGTGAAATACACAGGAAATATGTGGAAATGTTCCGTGGAGTCATGAAATATACTTTCCTTGGGACTTTAATGGTAATGTAAACTTTGGATTTTGTTATCTATGCTAGGAATCAGAATATTTCTCATTGTGCTCAGCATGGTGGTCAGTAACTATTGATGCCGGAATTCCAGAGGGTAAGGCAGAAATCTTGAGTTCAAGATGAGGCTGGACTATATTGCAAATTCTATCTTAAAAAAGTAAACAAACAACAAACTTGACCAACTGTATACTAAGAGACTTCATCACATAAATTAGGAAGAGTTGCCATATTCCGCTCTTCCCCCACCCCTGACACCACAAAGCACAATGTAAACCGCATGTCAATTACAGTAGTAACAACAGTGAGAATATAAATGCATAAAAAAGTTGTTGAAACTATTTTTTACCAAGATCTCTCTCATTCCCATTCCCAGGGCAAAACCAATAAGCTTCAATTAGGACAACATAGATTACTTTTCTTCTCAGGCACCCAGGCATATTGCAAGTGAATTGGCTGAGAAGCAGGGTCCTAAGATATCATAAGTAAAATGGAACCTTCAACATGCAAAGATGTCAAAGATGGGGCCTGCCTCATCTGTTACTACAGCTGCTTCCAGTGTCTCTTACTCAGTTGGATGAGTAATTAGCCCATGTAGAAATTGTACGCTTCATCAGAAAAGTTGAAAGACAATACAAGAATTTTTGAATGCCATTTGTTTTAGGATTTGTAGAACAGATCCAGCTTTTGTGAGGAATGCTTTTTTTATGGTTTTTGAGGTAGTCGACATGTCATGATACATGTCTTCACATTACCTTTCTAAACTGCTAACTCATTCTTAATTACGGGAAGTGTCTCACCAAACCCTAAATCTGCACATTTCTTTATATCCAATATTTATAGGTATCACGATTAAGAGAAAATTAGCTTTGACTTCAACACACTTCTGTGTGAAAAACTCATACTATCCAAACCAGTAAAGGCAAATAGAATTAGTAGCTCACATAATTTTTCTGCTCTCATGGAAAAACAGATGGAGTTTTAGGCACATGTCAGAAGATAATCATAGGTTAATAGAAGGTGTCAGGATGTTCTGTTTGTGCCATAATGGTAGACATTTCTGACATAAGTGATTGTGTTTTTTGCCCTTTCTCTATTTACTTGCTACAGGGGAGAACCGAAAGGCATTAATAGGTAGAAGCAGAGAGGTCAAATATTGAATGTCATGGAGTATTATATTTTGGAATAACACATCCATACTTATCACTCAGAATTATGAAGCTACATAATCATGATTGAAGAAGAATAATCATGGGCAGTTAATATTATTAGTTTGTGAAGAAAATCTCGATAATTAATTAGTTTATATTCTTTTAATTTGAGAACAATTGCCACTAATACCTGAGATATTCCAAAGCATTCATGAAACTCAGATAGTCAGAGGTTCCTTGGCTTCACAGAGTTTCACTGGGCTCTTAGTGAACATGACTGACGGATTAATGATTATGCATATTCTGAAGTAGATGGTAAGGTCTTCTGTTGTTCCCCTCTCAAGAATTGATAGAAATCCATGTAATAGATACATTTCATATGCCTACACTCAGTTCCATTGTTCTTATAGTTTCATTTTTATTCTTTTCCCTTCCCTTCTTACTTCTTCCCCTTCTTATGATCTCCTTGTATCTATCTATCCATCAATCTATCTATCTATCCATCTATCTATCTCTATAATCTATCATCTATCAATTTATCTATCATTTATCTAGCTAATGTATGTATCATCTCTCTATTATCTATCATCTATCTTATCTAATTTGTCATCCATCTAATCTACCTGATCTATCATTTATCAATTTATCTATCATCTATCTATATCTATCTAATGTACATATATATCATTTATCATCTATTTTATCTATCTAAACTATTACCTACCTTTATACCTAATTGTCATCTATTATCTATCTATCTATCTATCTGTCTGTCTGTCTGTCTGTCTATCTATTTATCTATCTATCTCATCTATCTTATCTATCTAATCTATCATCTATCTACTAACTATCTCTCTACAATCACTTTCACTATTCATGCATATCATCAGCACACAAGCTCTTGAATAACCAAATGTAATACAAACAGAGGAGGTATGTGTATGTATGATGAATTAACATTTGCAAAAGTATATGCCATATTTTCTTGATGAAGGACAAACCAATGGAGACATTAAAGTACCAACTTAACATCGTTTTCTGGGAAATGACATAGAAATAGCGATTGGATTCTGTCATCTTCATTTAGACTGGGGAAATGAAACTTCATTTTGTTTTAGTAATAAAACTCCTTTCAAGCAGAGCAGGTCTAGTTGGCATCTGAGTGTCTTTTGAAGTTATAATAGAACAGGCTTGTGAAATGGTTGGCTAGCAGGGTTCTAACAGACAACGTAACTAAAACAGGAACAACAACACAAGAATGTCAGTGATGGGATCCAGCACAGCTGTTACCACAGCTGCTTCCAACTCTCTTGTCTGTTAGGTGAGTAACTAAGCCATGTACATTTGTATCACTAAGGTATCAGGGTTAAGAAATGATATTTTTGCTGGGCAGTGGTGGCGCACGCCTTTAATCCCAGCACTTGGGAGGCAGAGGCAGGCGGATTTCTGAGTTCGAGGCCATCCTGGTCTACAGAGTGAGTTCCAGGACAGCTAGGGCTACACAGAAAAACCCTGTCTCAAAAATCAAAAATAAAAAAATATTTTTGAGCAATGATTTAAATAAAGCAAAGTTAAAATTGTCTAATGAAAACAAAAAAAATTCTAAATTTACAGAAACTCTGTTTTGAAATTTAGTTTATGTGTGTGGGTATTTTTCTTGAAAGCATGGTGTACACCCTGTGCACACAGTGCCCTCAGATCGCCTGGAACTAGAGGTACAGATGATTGTAAGTCACCATATGGGTTCTGGAAATGGAACTTTGTCCTCTGGAAGAGCAACAAGTGCTCTTTTTTGTTGTTGTTTTTTTCTTTTTCTTTTTTTTGAAAGTTGCTTGCTATGTTTCCAAGGCTGGTCTTGAACTTCTGACTTATGTGACACCTCCATGACAGCTTCCTGGCAGCTGAGTAGCTAGGACTACAGGTAGCCACAAGGACTCCCCAGTTATGTACTACTTCTTAATAAAGGCAAGGCATGTTTCTACACTGGAAAAGAGACCTAACCTGGCAGCCGGCCTCTCTGCGCTGGACAGTTTGGTGGCTGTGGTCACTTAGAAAACTACAGATCACATGGTTGCTGGGTGGGGATAGGATTAGAACTAAGGGAGTGTTAAATGTTATTTGAGAGATATTTCCCTCATGTTTTGGTTTTCTGATGAACTGGCATTTCAGCTTTTGGGTGTGCTTTTTCTTTTTCTTTCTTTCTCTCTTTCTTTCTTTTTTTTTTTTTTTTTGCTATGGAAATTGGAGTCACTGTATGTTTGTTTTGGTTTGGTTTTTCTCATACAGTTTTGGTACTAGTTGATTGAGTCTTTTTTAAAATTTTTTTATTAGATATTTTCTTTATTTACATGTCATATGATTTCTCCTTTTCCAGTTTCCCCTCCAAAAAAAACCAAAAAACCAAAAAACCAAAAACAAAAACAAAAAACCAAAAAACAACAAGAACAAACCCTGTTGCCTCCTCCTACCCTCTGTTTGCCACCCCGCCCTCTCCCACTTATTGGCCCTGGCATTTCCTTACACTGGGGCACAGAACCTTCACAGGCCCAAGGGCCTCTCCTCCCATTGATGACCAACTTGACCATCCTCTGCTATACACATGCTGCCAGAGCCATCAGTCCCACCATGTGTACTCCTTAGTTGGTGGTTGAGTCCCTGGGAGCTCTGAGGGTACTAGTTAGTTCATATTGTTGTTCGTCCTAAGGGGCTGCAAACCCTTCAGCTCCTTTGGTGTAGCGAGTGCTCTTAACCACTGAGCCATCTTTCCAGCTCCCAGAAACTCTTTAAAATATTAAATGAAAAAAATTTCATGTAGGAACCACATAATATTTAAGAGCAGAAGGCATCTAGAAAAATTAAAGAAATAAAATAAAAAGCATAAATGAATATATTTCCATAATGAAGTATTAATATAATAATGTATTACAATGCAAAACTCAATAAAGAATAAAACATGACTCTAAGTATACAAATATTTAATCAACATTTCAAGTTTTCTGTCAAAAATCACAAATAAAGAAATATAAATTAAAATATGGGAAGCCAGATATTGTTTATTAACATATAAAAATTATCAATAAAATAATAGTGATGTTTGAGATGAAATGTCTAATAAGATGAGTAAGGAACATTGTTTGCAAAGATATTTTGCATATCTAGCAAAAGTCTTAAATACATTGGCTGATGTTTATTGCCAAATGCTTCCCTTTCTAGGAACTTATCCAAACCAATAATGTCAAATGTCTTCTAACAATTATGAAGATGTTTATTGAAATGTTTTTGTATTACATAAAATTATAATCAATACAAAAGTCAGAATTAATTAAGTAGCAAAATGAACATATAAGAATAAACCTATGTTGCCTTTTGAAGAGCGCTTTTATAGACTAATGGATTATAAACAATATAGTAATGGATTTTGATAGAATGCAAATTACATTCACACAGTTATTAAACTAAAAATTCAAATGTGTAGAAATACACTCAGTATGTAATATATTTAAAATAAGTAATTCCTGGCTTTAAATTAGTTATTATTTTTTAAAAGTGACTGAATTTATTTATATGTTCATGTGTTTCCTTAGTAAAATGTTAAAATCATGTTGTACCTCACATGTTGTAAGGTGGATGTCAACCTTCAGTTAAGTTTTGCCTTCACTTATGTAGATCCTGAAGGTCAAACTCAGATTGTCATGTTTGATTGGGAGCAACTTTACCATATGATCAATGTTACTAACCTATTATGGACTATTTGAATAGATTGCTCCTATTAATTTAATCATATTTTTGTTTTAAATATTTTATACTATAAAATGCCATACTTATGTCAAAATGATAGTACTTTATAACAAAGTATTCTTTTCTGGCTTTTATTTAGCATATAAACCAGTAATTGTTACTGCCAAGTTTAACTCATACTTAGAACTGAGGGGCTACCATAGTGTCTACCATTACTATTAACATATATTCCTTAGAGTGAAATTACAATCTTACCCACAATTACTTTTTTATTGTATAACTATTTTGCACATTACTATTTATCCTTAATAGTACAGTGAAGGATTATTTAGACAATTGCCAAAAGGAAATCCTAAATATGTTAGGTTGGTACCTGGGACTATCAAAAGTTGAAATAAATATGGAAGCATTCAGAATACATTTCTTTTTTCAAATCACTAGAATTTATCTATTAATATCTATCTATTATATATCTCTTTATATATCATCTATATCTTTCTATGATCCATCTTTTAATTTTTTTCTTCATATGTACTTTTAGTTATACAAAGTGATAACATTAATATATAAAGTTATAACATATTAATAGATAATATCATCTATTAATAACAATGGCCTTTTTCAAATGGATATCACACCTTAATGTCTGTATTCCCTGTGTAGTCACAGGAGTGATATCATGCAGGTAATTTCATGAAATTGCTGGGAGCCAGAGAGAAAACCCTAGAGTCTATGAGTCTGGAGAAAATGATGCAGAGGGGATAAGGAGATGGAAACATAAGGCACAGCGCACAGCAGTTTTCTAATACATGGGAAAGGAGTGATCAGAGTTGACACATGTGGTGAGAATAGAACAAAACAAGTTGATTAACCCATGGATTGTTTATTCAACAATGTTTCAGGGCATGCTTTCTGATATCACCTCCTCTCTATATAACTACAAAACAATGTGATATACCCCTAAACTAAACTGAAAAATGAATTTTAGAATGAACTATGTTGGGTTACTAGGGTGTTGTTATTTACCTCAGCTAGAAACAGGGTAGAATCCAGAGAAAGGAAAATTCTTGTTTGCTTCTCCTTGCACGTGTATACTAAAATGTAGTCTGGGTATCAGGATGCCAGGTATGTAAAGAGAGCTTGAAGCTATCCTTCCCTTTTGAAGAATGACTTATTTGGTAAACAAACCTATAGCAATACACAGATAGAAACAACATTTTCCAAAAGCAGTCTATCCTTTCCCCAGTAGGGATTAGACAACAAATGATAAATTGATATATCAGTACTACCAAACAGAAAGCTGTAGACTCAAGTGAATGGACCAGATACTTAAATCCACAAAAACTTACAAGTACTCTCAACTGAATGGACCAAATGCTTAAATCCAGAAAAACTTACAAATACTATACAGTAAAAAATGATTGAGACTGCTCCAATCTGGGAATTCTTCCCATATTCGATCACCAAACCCAGACACTATTGTGGATGCCAGTAAGTGCTGGCTGAAAGAAGCCTGATTTTGCTGTCCCCTGAGAGGCTCTGACAGTGCCCGACTAATACAGAAGTAGAGGCTCACAGCCATCCATTGGACTGAGCACAGAGTCCCCTATGAAGGAGCTAGAGAAAGGACCCAAGGAGCTGAAAGGGTTTGCAGCCCCTTAGGAAGAACAACAATATGAACTAACTAGTACCCTCAGAGCTCCCAGGGACTAAACAACCAACCAAAGAGTACACATGGTGGGACTCATGACTCCAGCTGCATTTGCAGCAGCGGATTGCCTAGTCGGTAATCAATGGGAGGAGAGGCCCTTGGTCCTGTGAAGACTCTATGCCCCAGTGTAGGGATGTCAGGGCCAGGAAGCAGGAGAGGGTGGGTTGGTGAGCAGGGGGAGGGGGAAGGCAACAGGTTTTTTTTTTTTTTTTTTGGAGGGGAAATGGGGAAAGGAGATATCACTTGAAATGTAAATAAAGAAAATATCCAATAAAAAAAAAAAGGATAAGACAGGCTGGAGAGATGGCTCAGCAGTTAAGAATACTGTCTGTCTTCCAAAGGTCCTGAGTTCAATTTCCAGCAACTACATGGTGGTTCACAACCATCTGTAATATGATCTGATGCCCACTTCTAGTATGTCTAAAAAAGGATAAGACTAATGATCTTTGAGAAGTTTGAGGGGATAGGAAATCTACTACATAATACAATGGGCATCAACAATAATAAGGGCACAGTTCTTTATAAGTAAAGACATGGAGATCAAAATAAAATTTTAATTAACTCTAATAAAAGAAATCAGAAATGAAAGTTAAACAAATTAAACTAAAGTACACATTATAGAAAATTTAAATGGTTCCAGAAATCGGGGCACCACTGTACGTAAAAGACTGTCAGATTGCCATTAACCATGCCCCACCCCCACCACCTTTCCTCTACCATACTGAGAAAAATAGTTTGTGTAAATCTCTATTTCCATACTACTTCACATAAAGTCTAATAGCAAATATAACAGACTTTGAAATGTAATGAGACTCAAAATAGTTTGCTTTCTTATTTTCTGTGAAGAGTTATTTGGATTTGAATAGTATTTTAAAAAGCAGCTAGAATACAAGAAACAGTTCATATTAGACTGTTAGCAAATAGTTTGAATACTGGAAAGGGAGAGTGCTTCTTCAATAAGCCCCAATAACTGCATAATATAATAGTTTTCCAAACAGATAGCAAATCAAAATATGGAATGGAGACTGACCAGCCAATGGAATTAAAGAAGAGAAGTTCTAATTAAGCTTGATGTGGTCTTCAAGTTCAAATTTTAAATGAGTGTTCTATTTCTTTTTCTTTGGCAAAACACCTGATTAAATATGCCAAAGAAAAACATTTTTATGATTTACCTAGAGTATCAGCATATCATTTTGCCACCTTGCTAATTACTAAGACTTATGGGAAATGTAAGGATAGAAACAGATAAGAACATGCAGACATAGACATAAGCATATGTATATGACTGGATTTTGTGAGCTTAAAGACTAATTTCTTAGTACATGTTCTGCTCTCTGCTTTCAGTTCAAGACGTGAGCTTTAGCATCCTCTTCCAATAATCATGCTTGCTACAGTCTGTCACATCTCTCTGCCACTCTGGACTGCTACTCTCTGAATCCACAAGCCCAAACAAACTTTTTAATCTATAAATTTACTTGGTTATCATGTTTTATTACAGCAATATACGAGTAACTAATACATAGCAGTAATAGACACATCCAGGTAAGAGTTGAAATAGAGAGAGGCTCAGGGATATTCTATTGAAAAAAATGAATCAAACAACTGGAACTGGGATAAATATAGTTCAAACTGCTGAGAATTTCAAAATGGGATAAAAAGAGGAAGCACAAGTAATACATACCTTATGGTTCAAGTTAGAAAATTAGAAATAATGGTTAAAGCTAACAAAACTGTGAGACCAACATAGTTCTTAGAGAAATGAAGAAACTGAAAATGTAAGAAAGTGAATGGAAAGAGGTGTGAGACAAAACTTTGTGTTCATTTCCACCCATATTTCTTAATTTTACAATGCTACTTAGAGCAACCAAAATAGGCTGTAATTTGAAGAAAGATAACAAATCTCTATCTTGAGCCAAAGAAATCAATGTGTAATTTTGAGTGTAGAAAACACCCATCTTGGGCTGGAGAGATGGCTCAGCGGTTGGGAGCAACTGACTGCTCTTCTGAAGGTCCTGAGTTCAGATCCCAACAACCACATGGTGGCTCATGGCCATCTGTAGTGAGATATGACACCCTCTTCTGGTGTGTCTGAAGACAGCTACAATGTACTTAGACACAGTGTACTTAGACTGGAGTGAGCAGAGGCCCTGAATTCAAAATTCCCAGGAACCACATAATGGCTCACAACCATCAATACAGCTACAGTATATTCATATATACATAAAATAAATAAATAAATCTTTTTAAAAAAAGAAGAAAATACCCACCTCAGGGAACAGCTCTATCCTGCTCCTATCAGCAAGCACTTCTAGGCCTTCACAATAGTGTCTGGGTTTGATAACTGTATATAGGATGGATCCCCAGGTGGGGCAGTCTCTGGATGGCCTTTCCTCCAGTCCCTGCTCCACACTTTGTATCTCCTTCCATGAGTAATTTGTTCCTCCTTTGTCTTAGTCTGGGTTTCTATTCTTGCACAAACATTATGACCAAGAAGCAAGTTGGGGAGGAAAAGGTTTATTCAGCTTACACTTCCACATTGCTGTTGATCACCAAAGGAAGTCAGGACTGAAACTCAAACAGGTCAGGAAGCAGGAGCCAATGCAGAGGTCATGAAGGGATGTTCCTTACTAGTTTGCTTCCCTGGCTTGCCCAGCTTTCTTTCTTATAGAACCCGAGACTACCAGCCCAGAGATGGCACCACCCACAAAGGGCTCTCCCCACTTGATCACTAATTGAGAAAATGCCTTACAGCTAGATTTCATGGAGGCATTTCCTCACCTGAAGCTCCTTTCACTGTGCTAACTCCAGCTTGTGTCAAGTTGACACACAAAACCAACAAGTACACTCTTCTAAGAAGGACTGAAATATCCACACTTTGGTCTTCCTTCTTGTGCTTCATGTGAATGAACTATGAATTGTATCTTCAGTATTCTGAGCTTTTTGACTAATATCCACTTATCAGTGAGTTCATATCATGTGTGTTCTTTTGTGATTGGGTTACCTCACTCAGGATGATATCTTCTAGTTCTATCCATTTACCTAAGAATTTTATGAATTCATTGTTTTTAATAGCTGAGTAGTACTCCATTGTCTAAATAAACCACATTTTCTGTATCCATTCCTCTGTTGGAGGATATCTGGGTTGTTTTCAGCTTCTGGCTATTATAAATAAGGCTGCTATGAACATAGTGGAGCATGTGTCCTTGTTATACATTGGAGAATCTTTTGAGTTTATGCCCAGAAGTCGTATAGCTGTGTCCTCAGGTAGTACTATGTCCAATTTTCTGAGGAACCATCAGACTGATTTCTAGAGTGGTTGTACTAGTTTGCAATCTCACCAACAAGGAAAGAGTGTTCCTCTTTCTCCACATCCTCACCAGCCTCTGCTGTCACCTGAGTTTTGTTATTAGCCATTCTGACTGGTGTGAGGTGGAATCTCAGGGTTGTTCTGATTTGCATTTCCCTGATGACTAAGGATGTTGAACATTTTTTTAGGTGCTTCTTAGTCATTCCGTATTCCTCAGTTGAGAACTCTTTGTTTAGCTCTGTACCCCATTTTCAATAAGGTTATTTGGTTTTCTAGAGTCTAACTTCTTGAGTTCTTTGTATATATTGGATATTAGCCTCTATGAGATGTATGGTTGGTAAAGATCTTTTCCCAATCTGTTGGTTGTCATTTTGTCCTATTGACAGTGTCCTTTGCCTTACAAAAGCTTTGCAATTTTATGAGGACCCATTTGTCAATTCTTGATCGTAGAGCGTAAGCCATTGGTTTTCTGTTCAGGAAATTTCCCCCTGTGCCCATGTGCTCAAGGTTCTTCCCTACGCTGCCAGAGCCTGTCATATACAGAGGTGAATGCTCCCAGCCAACCATTGGACTAAGCATGGGGTCCCACAATGGAGGAGTTAGAGAAAGGTCTGAAGGAGCTGAAGGGGTTTGCAACCCCATAGGAAGAATAACAATATCAACTAACCAGACATCCCCTACCTCTGAACTCCCAGGCACTAAACCAAACCACCAACCAAAAAGTATACATGGAGGGACTCATGGCTCTAGTCACATATATAGCAGTGGATGACCTTTTCGAATATCAATGAGAGGAGAGGCCTTTGGTCCTTTGAGGGCTCGATGCCCCAGTGTAGGGAAATGCCAGGCCTGGGAAGCAGTAGTGGGTGGTGGGTGGGGAAACACCCTCATAGAAGCAGGGGGAAGGGAGATGGATAGGTGTTTTCAGTGGGGAAACCAAGAAGGGATAACACTTGGAATGTAAATAAAGAAATTATCTAATTAAAAAAGAAGAAATTACCCATCTTTTGCATTGGACATTTAAAGTACTGATTGATTCAATGTTTCAAATATTCAGAATATTTAAATCTACTTAGGGATAAATTGTTAAGAATGTGCTTAGTTATTTTATTAATATATTCTAAGGACATAACATGGCACATGGGGAGAGTCTGTCTTCTTCTGTCTCAACTTAAGGGTATAGTGAACACTTTACCAGGAGTAAGCTGCGGCTGGGTAATGGGATGTATGTCTTTCCACAAAATCAAAAATCAAAATCTTAATATCTGTTATTAATTCCCCCATGACTGTCTTCTGTGCACAGGCGTTTTACATTACATAAAAACAAGAATTTTTAGTCTGGAATTTACGAGTTTTTAACTCCTAATACTTTCTTCAACACTACTATTTTACTTTTTTCATTTATGTAAGGCAATTATTAAGGAATACTTGATGAGGTAGCTGACATATCATGCTATGTCACACTTAACCTAACTCAGTTTTGGTTCTTGACCACAGTGTATACAAGAATTGCCTGTGTAACTTAAATACTAGGCAGTAATTCTGAAATAAAATTCTCAGAGAAGGGCCTAATCTGTCTTTTTTTAAGGACTATATTTTAATAATGGGAGCTTTCCATTAAGAACTATTGAAGAGGATTGCAACCCCATAAGAAGAATAACAATATAAACTAACTGGATCCCCCAGAGCTCCCAGGGACTAAACCACCAATCAGAGTACACATGGAAGGACCCATGGCTCCATCCGCATATGTAGCAGAGGATGGCCTTATATGGCATCAATGGGAATGGAGACCTTTGGTCCTATGGAAGCTTGATGCTCTAGCATAGGGGGATGCTAGAGCTGGAAGGCTGGAGTGGGTGGGGAGAGTAGGTGGAGGAGCACCCTTTTAGAGGCAAAGGAGAGGGGGAATGAGATGGACAGGGCTGCAGAGGGGAGACCAGGAAGGGAAGGGAGACAACATGTGACATATAAATAAATAAAATAGCCAAACCAAAAGAACTACTTAAATAAATTGTTTGTTGAGGGAGTGTATGGAGATCAGAAGACAACCTAGAGGAGCCAGTTGTTCTCTCCTTTTGCTACATGAGAATTAAACACTTGACCAGTAAGACCTCTTGCTGGGCCAAGAAGCACATTTAAAAAAATATATATTTATTTTTGTAAGCATGCACAAAGTAACAGATGTTTCATCATTCAAGAATAGAAGAAATTCACTTTAAAGACAAGTTTGAATTTTGTTTTATTTCAAAAACAATAAATAAAAGCTTAAATTTAAAGTGAGACAGGGTAAACATAACTTATTAAATATAGATAAGTGGTAATAATAATCATCAAAAGACAAATGTTTATAACTCTGCGTCTGTTTTATCATTGGGCAAAGAAGAGTTGGAATGATGAAAAATGACTGGAGGAAGGAGTTAGGGAAAAAAGAAGGGAGAAATAATGGATAGATAGATTGATTGATTGACAGATAGATTGATGGGTAGGTAGGTAGGTAGAAAGATAGACCAATTGATAGATTGATAGGTAGATAGATAAATTAGCATATAAATAGGTGGGTAGGTAGATAGGTAATGCTTAGAGGAGAGAAGGAAGATTACAGATGACTAAAAAGGAGAGGAGAGAATAATACAGTAAAATAACAAATTAGTAACAAAATATCCATGGTCTCGTAGCCTACTTCCAGCTGTAAGAAAAAATTATCAAAGCAATCTTTTCAACATATTACTTTTTATTTTTAATTCTGTATGTTTTAGCCCCCACTCATGCTACTGACATGATGCCATCACCATCAGCAAGCCCACCTTTGAGGGTCTTTGACCCTCTCCATATGCATTTGAGGCAAGCAATGCCTTTACCCAGACTATTCCACATAGTCAATCATCCCTCAGACCTGTCAGCTCTAATAGAGCCTCAGACAATCTGTTGCTAAGCAACAGACAAGGACAAGGAAGAACCACTGCTGTGGTAAATCAACCAGGAGGTACATTTAGCCTTTTGAGCATTTATTTTAGAAAGCTGAATTGCTAGCTTTCAGCACTAGATGATAAAATTTCCTTCCAAAGCAATAACATTAAAAGAATTACGTTTATCAGCCTCAGAAGTAAAAATGTGGATTATTTTACATGTTTTTAGTTATTTATTTTAATCTATATTTCATTTAATTTTTGAGACTCTATATTTAAGTATTGTATTTGCAACATTTCCTCTGCCCTCTTTCCTCCTTTCAACTCCTAATATATCTCCCAACTCCTCAAATTCATGGTCTCTTATTCTTTACAATTCTTTAATTTTCATTGCTCTATACACACAGACACACACACGTTTTGTAAACACAACCTGCTAAGTTTGTTAAGTGTCTCTCATATGTATATGTGTCTAGGACTGTGGCTATTTAGAATTGGATTATCTACCAGGAGGAGCATCCCAAGAGCAGACATTCTCAATAGTCATGAATTGCCCATAGCTTTAGAAATATACATATCTTTAATTTTTTCACTTTATATTGGTATCTGTATTTTTTCTAAATTCTGAGTTCTCCAAAAATACTGAATATATGCCCTAATTTATTGCTTATCCAATATAAAATTGGTAAAAATTATTCGCAGGAATTTGTGCTTACCTTGCAGTGCACACGTATTAGATGAACAGAGCTCACGGATAAAGAAGAACCGCAACCTGCACGGTCAATATCCTGGCCCTACAGTTCTGAGCTATAGCTCTCTGCAGTCTATGTCATCACTTTAAACTGTACTTTCCTAATGAACACACAGGATTAATGTTACACAGTCAAGCAAATGTTTCCTATGGGATAGAAATCTATGTAAAGTACATAGTAGTGTTTGTCACCTGCAGGCACATGTGCAAGAAGCTTTTAGTGCTATGCTAAATGTGCCTAAAAGACACAGATGTGTCTTTTCTCACCTGATAAATTATGGTTCTATTACTAAAAACTATTAATTATAATAATTTGAAGAAACTTCAGTTAGTTTCTTAGCCTTTTAAACACAAAACATTTCACATCCCTGTAAAGTAGCTAGTGTGAATAAATGACTTTAGGATAAGTTTTGAAGCTGGACAATGTAAGATTTGAATTTTGGATTTACCATTAGCCATGAGAATGTGACATTTAAAATACACTTCTCCTTGTCAAAAATGTAACTGGGAGGACATTGAACATTACCAGTTGGTTCATAAACGGCCACTGTAGACACTGTAAAATTGAGCCTACAGCTGATTGCTCAGAGGATTAGTTTGTGCCTCCATTGCTTTCATTCAGGTAAACTCTCATTATTTTAACTTTATTTGAAGATACCATAAGCATTGTTGATTAGAACAAGTTACATGGTTCAGGAAATGCCATTATGATTTTTAGCTCGTTTAAAAATCATAATCAATATTTCCAAACTCAAAAGGAAGCCAATTCCAACACTTGGTTCCTCCTAGGAGAGGCATTTAAGTGTTGTTAATGGAGTCTCTGAACTGAGTACAAGAATGATCTCTTCTTTCAGGTAGAGATGTTATCTCAAGCCTCTGCAATCTTTGCAGGGATTTGGGAACTCTGCTGATTGGCATGGATATTGTTTTGAAAACTTATCAGGAGTCAAACATCAGTGGCAGCTATCAGTGCAAAAATTTCACTTTCTAAGGGATCTGTTGAGTAGACTTTTATAAAGTCCTTCTGTATACAGAACACTCAAGGAAGAACACTGCTAGCCACTGACAGTCCAAATTGTGAGTCTCCCAGAAACTGTGAAAGAGAATTCCCATATTAATTCTTACTCTAGTGATTGAATGGGGAGAGTGTGTGCTGTGCTTGTCTATTATCATCGCTAGCAAAGGTCTCACTGGATTCCTGTTTTCTTTTGACCACATAGAAGGTGCCTGATGGTGGAAATTTAAATTGAAATTACCAACTCTAGAGTGACAACTCTATTGTGGTTAAAGTAGGCTAGATTCACATTATGTGTACATAATTGGTAATTTCCATCTTGTTTTGTAATGAATATTAACAGTAGTTGTCTTTCATGTAATATCTTATGTCTTAAGATGGGGGTATACTTTTAAAACCTTTCTCACAAACTTAAAAAGGAAGTTTTGTTTGATAATTTTCAATTATTCCTTGCCTCTATAGTTATAACTTGAGGGCAAAGACAGAGTAAATCATTAATTTCAGGGTGGTACAAAATAGTTACTAGTTTACAACTGCATTGTGATCTCACACTATTATATATACCCTTCCACACCCATGCCCAGTAAATTTCTTACTTGTGGTAACTTGGATTCCATTCAACAAAACAAATTTAAAAATTCAAAATCAGAATAGAATTATTTCAGATCCAAATTATAAAATAAAACATTGAAAAATGCAAAAATACATAAAATCTATCTTTTATATTGAGGATCACTGTTGCCAAGTGGAAACTCTTTGAAAATGTCACTTCTAGAAACAGTTATGATTTTTTAACAGGTAAAATTTGGACTGAGTATCACTCATTTTTGAAGCATTTTTCAAGTCATTATGAAATCTCCAAAAGCATTTTTAGAAAGAACCTTAAATCATATCAGTGTTCATATCAGTGAAAACAACTTAGATTTATAACATATACCATTAATATGATATGCTATGATATGAAATGATATGATATGATATGATGACATTCACTTTATTAGTGTGGTACCCTGCCCTAAACTTTTAATGTAGATCTTTCAAGAGAAAAATATTAGAAAAGCTCAATCTAAGAATAGGTCACATGGCCAGCTCCACCTTCTCATCAAGGGGTTTAGCATCAATGTATCAGCTCAGTGGAGGTAGAGCCTAATTGAAGGACATGGAGCATAACTGAAAGAGGTGGAGAC
Source organism: Montemys delectorum (assembly GCA_019843815.1). Taxonomy (NCBI): domain Eukaryota; kingdom Metazoa; phylum Chordata; class Mammalia; order Rodentia; family Muridae; genus Montemys; species Montemys delectorum. Next base: position 21,741 of record JADRCD010222701.1, read on the forward strand.
TAACTGATGGAGGATATATGTCCATAAGGGCATGTTTTTAAAAAGTGTATCTTGAGGACAGCCAGAGCTTTACACAGAAACTCTGTCTCAAAAACTAAAAAAAGTGTATCTTGTCCCAGGCCCCTTGCTCTTACTCTTCCTACTTCCTAGACTCAGAAGGTAAATTAAAGTCTTCCCCACACCACCTTTTCCCGTGATATATGACCTATCGATGGCCCAGCGCTATTGGGTCAGATGACTATAGACTCAAGTACCTGAAACTATGGACCCAAATAAATCTTTCTTCCTTGACGCTGATTGTCTCGGGTATTTTGATATAATAACAGAAAGCTAATACACTCTACTAATAGTTCTTTCCTATTTGGGAGTTAGTATAAATAACAATTACTCTATGTATTAAGTATTCTACATATCTCACAAATTCTTTGCTCCAACCTCATTAGGTAGTCCATCAGGCATTTTGCTTTTGGTTGCACGTGTGTGTAGCATTTACTTTAACAGAGTCCTTCTGTTTCTCATACTATAATGAATGTGACAATAATAGGCTTTTCTTTCTAGTCAGCTGCCCGTGGATCTGGCCTCCTAAGCTATAAGGCACACCTGCTTCCAGGCAGGAGGTAAGGTAAGAAAAAAAAGAAGAAGAAGAAGAAGAAAAAAAGAATAGGTCACATGGGACAGATTATAGTGATTGGCAAGATATTGAATCTCCGTGCATGACTGTGAGGGATGTTCTGATTTATGTCACCTGGGGTAGGAACATTCACCTTAACTGCCAGATTGAATAAAAAGGAGAACATAAGCTGAGGACCAGCACTCTTTGCTCCTTCTCAACTATAGAAGGAGAATGGCTAGCAATGTCAAGCTCTTAGCACTGCGGTTTTCCTACCATGGTAGACTGCACCATACTCTGTGAGCCAGATTTGGTCAAATCGAGAAAAGTAGCCAGTATAGAAAACTGGTCCTGAAATGTTTGACTGTTCACTGTGATAAACCTGGCCATGTGGTCTTTAGACTTCTGGAAGTGGTTCATTAGAAGAATATGGAACACAACGGAGAGAAACAGGCCTTTCTGATCAAAGCTTGGGAGACAAGAATATTGAGAGAAACACAAGCAGTGGAGAGTTGGATCCTGAGGTTTCCAGAAAGAGAAATGACTCTGCCTTGAATTGGGTTCTGGGGAACTTGTGTGATAACTCTGACTAAGAACTGGCTTTATTCTGTTCCTATTCTGAGAAATCCAAGGGGGCTGGATTTAAAGGAAATGGCAAGTTTGTTTGGCAGAGGAGATTTCAAGATAGAAACTTATTCAGGCTATGCCTTAGTTATTTCTTATTTCTCTCATCCATGCCTAGAAAGATAGTGGAAGAGAGAGGGAGAGAGGAAGAGAGAGAGAGAGAGAGAGAGAGAGAGAGAGAGAGAGACAGAGAGAGAGACAGAGAGAGAGACAGAGAGAGACACACACACAGAGAGAGAGAAAGGCAGAGAGACAGTGAAAGATTTGCAAGTTGTGTGAGCAAGTGAGCAAGTTTAAAACCTGCCACTCTGCACTGGGCCAACAGAAAAAGTGAGGTTATGGCCAGCCCAGAAAGTGTTAAATTGGGTGTGAGACAGTAGGTCATGGCAGAGAAATGAGCAGGGGCGGGGAGGGAATAAGCAACACTAAAGAAACACTTTAGAATAAAGTCATATGCATGCCTACTATTCTATAAGCTTCATATAATATATAAAAGTAGTTACACTCATACCCTATAATGGAGAGATAATGACTCTACTAGGTACCACATTATAACAAATAAAAATCTCAGTGCTTGATATAGGCTATTTATTTGTGGGGTTGTTGGTTATGGGCCCTCAAACATTACAGGATATTGCTAGTTATTGGTTACCTGCTAGAACTTGACCTTAAGACACGATGGTTTGCGCAAATCAAATGTAAGTCATAGACCATGGAGAAATCAAACTAGTATTGCACTGAAAACTTTCTGGCTGCTGGTTAGATTTCATAATGCTGGGAGATTCTTCTGTACTTGACAGGTTATAAAAAACAAAGATGACACCAAGTTGAGTAGATACTCAGAGGATATCAGTGAAGAGATAGAGGTGAGTATGGCCAGATATACTTACAAACCACCAAAGATCTAAGCAATCCAATCAAGAAACAAAATCTTTTCCAGGCTAGGATTTAGAAAAAACTTTGTGCAAAAATAAATCTCAGAATGGACCTTATATAAAAATAGGAATGTCCCATGGTGGCAAATGCCTCTAAGGTAGGAAAATTGTGAGTTCAAAACCAGCTGTAATATATAACAAATTTGAGGTCAGCCTGGTCTAGAGAAGACCCTGTCTAGAAACAAATAAAACAAATCAATCAAACAAGGACACACAAAAAATGTTGCTGTTACTGAGCCATGCTCCTATAGCTGGGTTCTCAGTGTTCACACTATCTTCATCTAGAGAATATCTGTGAGAAATGATGCATTTAAGACAAGGGACAATTAATTCAAGATCCCACATCTTACTAGTGTTAAGACGAGTTACAATTAACACAGAAAAAGATATTTCGTGTCACACAACTTGCATTGCGTTGATCAATAAGAGATCCATTAGAAACGCTGATCATTTTTTTAAGCCTTTAGACTTGGTAAGATAATTTTCTATAAATGCACCCTCCTGGGTCAGGAATGAGCTTTCAGTTTATAAACAGAACTTGACTGGAGTCACTATGTCTGAGTCTAATTACACTTGAGAGTCTTATGGCTCAGTAGGCTAAAGAGTGCATGGTAAGGGATTTTGTTTTTGTTTTGTTTCTTTTAGAATATGAACAGCTTAACTCATCTGTGGTAAATTACCAAATAATTTTACATTACTAAATTAGATCATTATTACATAGCCATATTAATGATGTTCTCAAGGTACAAATGCTACTCTTTGGGTTCTGGGTTGCTTTGGGAGCTGGGGTAACACAGTTGAAAGAAACCTATCTAACTCAAAAATGATTTTTACAGAAATCCAAGTGTCTTTTGTCATTAGTGGAACAAAGTGACAGCTCCAGTGTGACTGTCAAGGAAACACATATAGATGGGTTATAAACACAAAAGCCTCTTTGGATAGCACTGCAGTTAAAATATTTCTCCATCTCTTCACATCCCTTTCTTTGTAGTATCTAAAGTCCAATAACAGAAAAGGCATCATTGTGGAAGGCTGGGAATGCAGTGCTTCCTTTGGTAACACTGCGAAATGAGAACTAAAAACACCTTCAGGTGGAGATTGTCACTCTTGTGCATATTGGTACCAAAGGATAGAGTGGCCCTGGCTCCTTTCTTCACTAGGCCTACACACACAAGTGGGATATCAAGATTGTAAAATTGCTTTTTGTCTTTATCTAGTCTGGTTTTCTCCTTTACTTAGCTTTCATGATTTGTCTTGCTTATGGAAAGCAAGGCAGTTAGTTATACAATAAGTGATAAATCCGTTCATGCCAAGGTGTTTGGGCAATATTGGGCAATTATCAGAAAGATGTTAGAAAGGTACAGTGTGCCTAGAATCAGATCACTGATGACATGGTCCTGTGTGACCACAGAATGTCAAGTTTCTGGGAATCCCACCAAGCCTTTCTTCCTTCTCCCTGTCTTTGGTTTTTTTCTTAATAAGAATTTTGGATAGTATACAAATAATAGGTTTCATTATGGCATATTTAATATACTATGTATGTTGGTATACTTTGTTCCTAACCATACTCCTCCCATCCTCTGCATTCCACACAGCCCTCCCCACCCCAGCTGATAACATCTCTTCCCCTAATTAGTCCCAAGTTCTGTCTTATTACATATTAAGTAGCCTCTGTTTCCCAACTCCTCAAATATATCTTCATTCTTATTATCCTCTTCCTAGTTTCATAGCGTTTGAAAATGCATATACACCTAAACACACATACCACATACATACACACACACAAACATACATATACACCACACATACCACACACATACACCACACACACACACACCACACACACACACACACACACACACACACACACCATACATACCACGTATACACCATACGCACACACCACACACATATACACCACACATACACCACCCCCACACACAACACACTCGAACTACACATATGTGTTGCTTAAATGTATGCCTTATTGAAGACCAAGAAGAAATGAGATTCGTCAGGTAGTTTTGTTGTAAATTTATAGAGAAGGCTGAAATGAGGAAGTGAACAGCCCCTCTGGAGAGTGATCTCATAAGTGAACTTTCTTGGAGACAAACACAGGTTTTGTTGAGCAGATGGGAAGAAAGTGGAAGAAAGATCATGGTAACTGCTTAGATAAGAGTGTACATTATATACATTAGTGATTAATTTTGTGTTACCAATAATGTATTGGTGTCACACTAAGGAAAGAAATGAAAGCACTTCCCCTTGGAATCATTTAACAAATAAATAAACAAACAAATAAATAAATAAATAAATAAATGTTCTGCAAAAGCATAAAAATCACTGTGTTTTTCTTTCTGAGTTTTTTTTTTTTGTTTTGCTTAACAATGTAATTTCCAGTTGCATCCATTTTTTTTTCTGCAAATGTCATTATTTCAACTTTCTAAATGGCTGTATTAAATTCTGTGCATCTGTATGATATTTTTCTCATTTACTACTCTGTTGCCACCTTCTAGGCTGGTTCCATTCCCATTTTCTATGTATTGTCAGTACCACAGCTATAAACACAGATATTCAAGTGAAAGTATAAAAAAAAATCTTTCATCTTGCATAGCCATCACATCAATGTACTGAAAGAAAAATCTAAGTGCAGCTGAACCATTAAATACCTGTATGGTTTAGATAAGAAACTCAAAGATGATGTCCAACCGAATCTGGAGAATGTAGGGTAGGGAAGTATCTTAGTTAGGGTCTTAGTTCATTGCTCTGAAGAGACACTATGACCAAGGTAATTCTTATAAAGCACAATATTTAGGGGCTGGCTTACAGGTTCAGAGGTCTAGTCCATTATCATCAAGGTGGGAGCATGGCTGTTTCCAGGTAGGCATGGTGCTGGGGAAGGAGGTGAGAGTTCTACATCTTCATTGAAAGGAAGCCAAGAGCAGACTGTTTTCAGGCATCAAGAGGAAGGGTCTCAAAACCAACCTCCACTGTGATATACTTCCACTCCTTGGGCCAAGCATATTCAAGCTACCACAGGGAGTAAAACCAAAACCAAGCTTAAGGATGGTATAAGACTCTCATGAGCCTTAGCTTACCAGGAACCCCCTGAGTGAACCACATGGAGCCGGGATTCCATGCAAAAAAGGGACACAATGTGATTGACAGAACAGTATGACTTTTAAACTGATTGGTCTTTAGGAGATGAAGTGGCAGGGACTTCCCTTGTCTGTAGGTGGCCAATGGTTGGGGTCTGCCCAGAGGAAAATGTTTACCTGCTCTAGGCCTCCCCAACCCACAGGTGGCCAATGGTGGGTGTCCTGCAGAATGTTAATTAGCCTTCCTGGAGGTGAGGGGTCTGGCAGAATTTTCCAAAAGGTCCTGAACTGACTTCTTCAGATGGTAGGTGTTGTAAACAGGAGATATTCCTCCTTTTTGTGATCTGAACACCTGATATCATGGTTTGTTTTATTTGTGAAGATTTCTAGGTACTATATTTTTTATAATACATGTTTTCCTACATTGTATTTATAAAATTATGCTATTTTTATTAGTGTATATTCACCACAAAAGTTAAAGATTTTAATCTAACATTTACACTTGCTCATATGGATCTTACCCCACTACTGCCACATGCCCTCCTTCCCAAGCCTGACCATCTCTTTCCTCTTCCTAAATATTCCCATATTTTATATGATATTGTGTGTATGAGATTAAATTGTAATATACATAAACTGAATTCCACACATGAGAGAAAGCAACTGATTTTTTTTTTGTTTGTTTGGGGCTTTGTTCATTTTGTCTAACACAATAATCTAAAGTTCTATCCCCTTTTCCTTTAGGCGACCTCCTTTATGTGTGTTTTCAGGAGGGGTGGAGCTGCATCTATTCTTTGGTTTGTTTGTTTTAAAAATTTTTAAAATATAATATATTTTGATCATGCTTTTACCTTTCCCCAATTTTTCCGAGAGCCTCCCTGCTTCCTACCCACAAAACTTCCCAGCCCCGCTCTCTCTCTGTTTTGAGGAACTCCCCACACCGGCTTCACCACTGATTTCTGAAGTATCTTCACCAGTTGATCTATCCTACGAAGGTAGTTCGGCTTACAGAAGGAAGAATGTAAGTGCAGTAAGAAATGGAGGCACTGGGGCACACACTCACTCCCTCTGCATATGCAAAGATGAACTGATGTTACAGAAGAAAAGCTGGAGAACTGGACAGTAATGATTATATTATAAAATTGTGCAAAAGGTATGAATGACTCTATTTATTTTCTTATATAAACATCTCTTCATTTCATCTTCCATTATTTTTACATCTATGTGGTTTTTTGTTTAATGTAATTTCTGCCAGGTTTTTAAAAAAAAAACTGGAAAGGTTTTTTTCTTTCTGTGTCCAAAAATTACCTTCTTTGTAATTAGAATATAAACACTAATTTTTAAAAAAAGTCTTATTTTTAAAAGGGGTTTAGTAACAAAAAATTAAATAGTAACTAGGTAACTATTCGTTAAATTGTACAGGGTTATTATTGACATTAAAATTTATTTTAAAATTTCATCATAATAGCTGACTAATAAAGTTCATGGGATTCACCTTCAAAGTTTTGAAAAATTAAGGTCAAAAACAAGAGCAAAAATAAAGAATAAATTCTATACATTGTCCACTCCTTATTACACAAGCTATAAGATAAGGAGACTAAAGCTGATTTTGAGTCAGTCACCCCCCCCCCTTTCAGTTGTATGTATAATGAATGACAAAAGGTTTCAACCTGTGTGACTCTGAGATCTTTTTAAAATGTTTGCTCCATTTTAATTTTATTTCAGCAAATATTTATTTCTTATTTTTAAAATTAATTTTAGGAATAAAATGCTATTGAAAGCATGATCCTCCTGACCCTGTCTCTAAACTGCCTTCAATACCGTCTGGTGTTTTCAAGCCTCGCCAACAACATTCAAAAGATACGTTTTGCTGCTTATAATACACAGAGGTGTGGAACACAAAGATACATTTAAATAAAGATCAGTATGACATCTCAAAGTATCAAGTACACAGAGGTGTGGAACACAAAGATACATTTAAATAAAGTTCAGTATGACATCTCAAAGTATCAAGTCTAGTTTACCATGCATATTTTTGTTGTTTGAATGTCTCTTGTGAATTTTTTGGTGGCATTTTTTTTTGAAGAGTCTGCCAAGTACCGAGCCTAAAGCCAGATGTTGGAGACACAAATTAAAAGGAGACTTTTTTAGTACTGGCCCCCTGGGGCTCACAGTCTCCTGGGGCGTGCAGGGAGGTAAACAATCACAGCTGGGATCATGCGAGGGAAGACACCTGACCTGGACTCAGGAAGAACTCAGTCAGGGGGAGATAAGACATCAGTTGCTCGGTCCCTTGCAGCCCCCTACCTCCTTCTACCGTGATTCAATGCCTTCATAATATTCCACCCCAGCTGAGGGCCTCAAGTTGTTCCCTTTTTTCCAGGCTTGCCTCTCTTCTAATTTGTCCTCCGTGATCTCAATTTTCCAGAGCGCAAACGAGTCATCTCAGCTTTGTTTAATCAGGAGATAGGAACGTAAAGCCTCAGCATGTCTTCAGTGGAGTCGATTCCTAGGTTTCTGCAAACTCAGACTTTCCGAGTATATAAAAAAAGAAAACCTGAAGCTCAATTTATTTGTAAAGATGAGATAGCTTAACTGACTTGCAGATAATGTCAGCTGACTCACAGGGGGTCAGTTCTAGTCTCCTGTCATGTGGGCTATTGGGATCAAACTCAGTTTTTCAGCTTGGAGGCTGAGCCACCTGGCCAGCCTCAGGCCCCATGACACATGCTTTCAGTGATAGTCAAAATCAATCTACAGGAGACAGAAAATGTGTGGAAGTGTGTGTGTGTGTGTGTGTGTGTGTGTGTGTGGTGTTCATACAAATGATGTCACTTAAGTCAATATTGCTATGGCAGAAAGGGAGATTTAACTGCTACACTTTGGTAATTCATTGAACTAATATGTGACTACAGGAAATTTAGGGTACATTGAAAATGCAGGGTGCAGTATAAAATCACTTTATGAATCATACCTCATCCTCCTTGTGACATGAGAAATCTGACAGACTTGTATGGGAATACTGAACACAGAGAAGGGGCTTGCTATGGATGCCGATTGGATAGCAGCCAGGAAAGCTGCTAAATATCCTATAAAAAGGCTGTCTCCATCCTGGCAAAGGATTAGAAGGCTCCAATCCTGCTGGTTGAGCAGTTAGGATTAGGTCCTAATTATAGCTGAGGGTTGTTTACACTTGACATTGCTACATTGTCCCATAATCAATTCTCACTTGCTTGGTCTAACTTCCTGGCAAACTCAAAGAAAGTCAGATTCCAACTGAATATGGTAAGCTGAAATATCTTAAGTGTGGAAAGCACAAGTTGGGTTACTCACTTACATAGCTACTTTTTTATATTAAAAAGTTGTTACCCTACCATGTTAACTAAATGTATGTTTACTCATCTGCAAAGTGGGTATGTAAATAAGCCAGAGAGTTAAACGCTGTGTACACAAATCACTTAAACCTATACTTAGACCTAAGAGACCTCAACAAGTACATGTTATTACTGTCATTTTAATTATTGCTTCTACAGCTAGGGAACGAAATGAAAACAGGCATCAATGAATCCCAGCCCACAAAGCAAGACCAAGGAATGAGAGCTTCCATGGAGTCATGGGAAGTGCTCTGCCTAGCGGTCATCATAGCTTGCTGGTACAGGGTTTCAGATGTTCTCCTTCAACCAAGTAGTCTCAGCAAGTTTGCAGGACAACTCTCTGTGAAAATAAAATGCCATTGATGAGTCACTTCATCAAGGAGGTGGGAGTGAGACAATGTGGTGGGCATTGGTACCTCTCTCAGGCCATGGACTTATAAGGCTTCGCTCATTTTACCTTCCAGTATTCTAGACATACAGATATCAGGTGTTAATCACAGACCATTTACCTTCCAGTATTCTTTATATGCAGATGTCAGGTGTTAATATCACAATCTGCTGCATATGCGTACATTCATTTCTATTGTCAATATCTCTTGATTCTTCTCTACAAGCTTTGGTTTTATTATATATTTTATTCTTATCATAGATGATAAAATACCACATATATGATAGAATATCACATATATGATAAAATGTCACATATATGATAAAATTTTTTATCACCAGTTTCCCTTTGCATTAAAAAGTTCTTCTCTGATATTTTTTTTTGTCTTTACCAAGTCTTTTTTTTCACTACCTTGATGCTGTTGAGTCAGTTTTGTGAAATATTCCCCAATCTAGATTTATCCAGTTAGTTTTCATTTTAGGAATGAGGTTTAGACTTTGGTAGGAGTACTGAGAAAAGATGTATCTTTATATGCGTTATATAATGTATCTTGTGAGTTCAGCAGGGTTACAGAAGCTATCTGTTAGTAATGGGGGTTAACTAGGAACTTCCTGGCTTCCTTGGCTGTCTTTGTTATGAAGTCCCTTTGAAAAGATAATCTGAGATTGTGGAAATGCAGTTTCTCCTTAGATTCTTATTCAGAATTTCAGACCCAGTATGATGTGATCAGTAAGAGGTGTGGTTCCTAGCAATCTTCTACATTTTAGAAGCCACTCTGAATGTCAGCAGGGTGCCATAATAATATATTGACACATGTGATTATCACCCACTTCCAAGGAAGCAGAACTGATGAACTAACTGAAGACTGGATTGCCAGGGAGAAGAGAGAAAGGGAGAAGGTGCAGTAAATATTTTTCTCTAAGAGACTTGAAGCCCCTTGATGTACCACGCAGGTTGGTGACACATAAATCCATTCACAGGAGAAAGGGACAGTATGGAGAGAAGGGCCAGGTCTACACAAAATGCCAGGAGACATAGTGGTCTTTCTTTTCTGGGGAATTAGCCCTTTCATGTCAATACTTCCTGTTTCTCTTAGCATTAGCACCAGTGATTGGAATCAACTAGGTTTGGAAGGAGGGGACCCTTCACATGTTACCTTCTGCCTTCTCACCATCCTCAGGACACTGTTCACTCCCACCTCTTCTGCTTCAGATGTTTGTTGAAACTTTAATATCTTTTTTAAAAAAAAATTAATTTATTATATTTTTATTTTATGTGAATTGGTGTTTTGCCTGCATGTGTGTCTGTTACAGAGAGTTTTAAGCTACCATGTGGATGCTGGGAATTGAGCTCAGGTCCTCTGGAAGAGCATGCAGTGCTCTTAACTCAATGAGCCATCTCTGCATCCCTGATTTTAATATATTTAAGGAAATATTTTATATGTCTGACACTTTTGTCAGACAAGGTTGCCAAGTAGATGAGTCTACTTTGTATCATATATGCAGCACAATGCCTGCACAGATTATCAATGGCATTAAAAATAGTTTTCAGACAGTATTATTTGCATGCTGTGTCACATTCATGAAGAGTTAAATAGGCATCTGGATCAACTGTGGAAGCACTACACAATCCTTACAGGGACATGTCCTCTGAATTCCTAGCAAGTGGCTTCTGAACAAGCTTCTACAGTCTGACCAACCACAACCTAACAACAGTGTTGGAACACACTTCTAAAGCACAACCTAATAATGGCCTATAAATGTACTTCTACAGTACAAACCGCCAGCAACCTAGCAAGACTTTTCCATTCCACGTAAACAGTTTAAAAACAAAAAGAAATCAGATTAGTATTCATGTTAAAATATTTATACTCTAATGTTCATTTCATAGAAGCAAAGTGCAGAACACAGGATCTTTTAGTCAATAATGCCCATCTTAATGTAGTAGAGAGAATGTGGTGGGAGCCTCAGTCATTTACATTCATGGTCTGCCTCACACTTTTATGGCCTCTGAGACGCTGAGCAAGCCACCCAGTTTGCCCTAATGCCAGTGATCTCATAAAGAAAACCAATATAGAAAATATAAAAGCTTGATGATAAACTCTAACATTATTTTCTTGTCTAAAGTGTCCATTTAAATCACTATGATTTTTCTGAAAATTTTAAGATATCAGAATTTATATATTATATAAAATGTTCAGCAAATAAATGGTGCCTATAAATAATTATTTGATAAATCATTATTTCATAACACCTCTTTTTGAAAATAAGAAAAAAAATCTAAATGTGAAACATTATTTGAAACCAAACACAAAATGCATATTCTTATATTCATTCCCCAACCCCTTTTACAAGGGAATTCTGAGTAATCAGTCTCTTATGAGTTAGAAGCTATATGCCAATGGCTCACTCACCAACATGGTGGTGTACAAAATGTCAAAATCTTTAAGAGCTGCAGATAGTAATTAAGTCATTCGGGATGTGCCCTTAGAAAGGATTAATGTACTTGGCGGGGTCTTCCTTTTTTTAAAGAGTACGCCATTACATAGTATATAATACAGCTCATACCTGTGATCCCAGCTCTCAGGAGACTACAACAGAAGGATCACAATTTTGAGGCTAGCCTGTACTACATCGCAAGTCCTGTTCTCATAAGAAGAATACAGAGAGGGAAAAAGACTAGATTATCATACCAAGAACAAACTTGATCCCGGATACCTAGCTCTTCTCGGCATGACTTTCTTTTATTTCTTTTTTTCTTTTCTTTTCTTTTTTAAATTTTTAATTAGGATTTTCTTTATTTACATGTAAATTTCTCCTTTCCCAGTTTCCCCTCCAAAAAACAAACAAACAAACAAACAAAAACAACAAGAACAAACCCCTGTTGCCTCCCCCCTCCCCATGCCTGCCACCCCACCCTCTCCCACTTATTGGCACTGGCATTCCCCTACACTGGGGCACAGAATCTTCACAGGGCCGAGGTCCTCTCCTCCTATTGATGATCGAATTTGCGATCCTCTACTGTACTGTGCTGTCCTGATGGAGCCCAGGTGGGACCTCTACTTGTTACTGAATCAGCAGGACCAGCTTATCTTAACCTTTCAGCATCTAAAACTGTAAGCTACAAAAACACCGTCTCCTCCCTTTTTTAGCACTTAGGCTCAAGTACTTTGTTGTGGCACAGACTAAAAATGTAAAAAAAAATTGGGAAGCTACATTGTCCAGCATTCCTCATGAGTAGAGGTGGTACTATGAAAGATGAAATGTGACAAGGGTTACAGTGTGTCCATACAATGCCTGAAAGGTGAGAAGGGTAAAATTCCACTAGTCCTTTTTTTCTTCAAATGAAATATTAGTACTTTCATAATGATCTTAGGCCAAAAGATGACTGTTACCTCGAGGTTAGGTTGGAGAACAGATGACATTTGAAGCAGATAGATTATGTGAGTCCTCGGTGACTTTGTGCAATCACTCAAATTCAAACTAGTCAACCAATCATAGATACTCACTAGGAGCATTTATTGAGGGCCTGTGTAAGGTGATCTCCATTTAGTTGGGGAGAAAGGTTAATAAATAAATTAAAATATTTTAGCACAAGTTATACTTTTTAATTAGGAGATTTAATGGCTGTTTTGAGTTTTGGTGTCTGAAGTGCTGGAGATGGGACCAAGGGTAATCTGCATGCTGGACAAGCCCTTTCCTGCCTTGTGACTTATTTAATACTTTACTCATTTGACAGTTTCATACATTCCGATAACAGATTTTAATCACTGTAACCTCATTGCTCCTTC
>JADRCD010222702.1:0-15000 GCA_019843815.1 Montemys delectorum
TCATTGAAGTACAGCCTTATTACAATGAAATCCAATGTCTAAAAATTTGTTCTTATTTTGGGCTTGTACCACAGTAAGAGCCAAGATTTTAAACTCTACTAAATACAAAACAAACAAACAAAAAGACTTTATATATTTATGTTCATTTAAGAAAATACTAGTAGTGATGTATTATTTTGAAATTTACAGTTAATATGTTTTGAGTTATTTAAAATTTATATTGAGAAAAAGGTATGTATTTTCAGTATTGCTGTAGACAAGCACCTACATAAGACTGTTAAATTGATTGTTGTTTTATATCAAACAACTTTTATAATACTCATTTTTATTGTTGTAATATTTTATAAATTTTAAAGAATATGACAAAAAAGATATTGTAGGTATTAAAGGTGGGTTTTCTTGGAGGAGTTGGGGTAGAAAAGGGAAACAAGAATATGATTTAATTCTATTTACTTAAAATATGTTTTTAAATGTTAACAAATTCAGTTAAATTGAAATCATGTAACTTTTCTCATAATAATGCAATAAAACTTAAAAAATTAAAATATCTAGACTAGCTAAAAAAATTTATTTTTGAAGATTTATAATTTTTATACATTTAAGTCATCTTCATGCTTCATCAAGTAGCCTGTCTCTTATAGTATCAGGACTGTCATGACTGGAAACTCAGCTTTATTCCTAATTTTCTTTCTTGTCTTTCTTTTTATGTGTGTCTGAATATTATGTCTAGATATATCTTGATGCAAGTGAAATAAGCTCCTGCCCACTAAAAGAATGGAAACAATCGCCTTTGAATCCAGGATACACAGGAAAGACTGACTGAATTCATGCCTGCGTTCTCTTGCCCAGTAGAAGAGAAGGGCTTGGGATTGTGGCTCTCATCAGGCAATGACTGCTCTGTGGAAATTCTGGAAAGAGGAAGCCCTGTAATGTGACCTCGAACTAACAACTTAAATGATCAACGTGGGTTTGCCAGTCGCCAGTGATAGGCCCAAGTGTCAGCTCGGCCTTCCTGTCTCTGCTCTTTTAGACGTTTTGGTGAGATTGCAGCTGTTAATCATTAATGGATTGGCCAGCTCTCTCAAGAAAAATGTTTCTTGCATCTTTCTGGAATTTTCCTCCTCTGTAGGAGGTGAGATATAAAGATATAGACAAGAACAGTACTTCTAGCAGGAGAGTACACTGAATCTATGCATTACCTGCAGGACCATCACCAATCCAGGAAGGAATGGTTGAAGTGAAAATTACACAAATGCTCTATTTTTCTCTGTGCTCAAAATTAAGTTCTGCAGACTTTTGTGATTCTTCCCATATTTCTGCCTGGGTTGACATCCTCTAGTCTGACTATAAGAAAAAGAAATGTAAACTTTTTGTCCTCCAGCATCTTTTCCTATACCTAGAATATTCACCAGTTCCTGGATCCCTTTTTGCCTACAAATTTTTGCCTTTACCCCCTAAAGCAAGGTGTTACACTTTTATTAATTTTTTTTTTTGTTTTTTGCTTTTGTTTTTTTGTTTTTGTTTGTTTTTTTGTTTTTGTTTTTGTTTTTGTTTTTGTTTTTTGAGACAGGGTTTCTCTGTGTAGCCCTTGCTGTCCTGGAACTCACTCTGTAGACCAGACTGGCCTCGAACTCAGAAATCCGCCTGCCTCTGCCTCCCAAGTGCTGGGATTAAAGGCATGCGCCACCACCGCCCGGTTGGTGTTACACCTTTGTAATGGATTTAATGAACCCAACTCAGTGTCCTGCAAATAGATGATATTCCATGGTGATTGAAATTTACTACCTATATGATCTCTTCTGTAGCAATTTTTCACAAGATGTGTCTTGAGCCACACTTTAGTTAAAAACAGTATTTTACTTTAATTGGAAATATATATAGTATGATTGTTTCTCATTGAAAAAATTACATGTAAGGCCTAGAAAATATCTGGAAAATTATAAATAATGCAAAGAAGAGACTTAAAATCCCTCTATCCCCAGAGTTTACTAGTAAGTTGTTAATCACCTTAAATGCACCCCACCCTATAATCAGTCTATAGATCCAGTCACATACATCTTTAAATGAGATAAAGTAAGTGAAAACAATTCATATTTTAACAGTCCATGAGTAGGTTCAGCTTTGGAAGTTAGGAATTATGCTGGCATCGTTCTTTGTTTTCTTTCTCTCCTTTTTTTCGTTTCCCATTCCTCTCCCACTAGCCCTCCCCCCTCCACACTCTCCCAACAAGTTCACCTTCCTCTATGTTCTTAGGCTTTGTTTTAGTTTTGGTTTTATGAGCCACTGAGTTTAAGCAAGACTGCCCACATGGGCATGGGGGTGAAGCATAAGCACCTGACCAGTCCTTCCTGTCACTTGTGAACAGTGACTTCCTCCTCCTAAGCAGCCCTCAACTGCCAGTAGCTCCCTCAGGACAGGACAAGCCCTCAAGGTCTTGCCCTCATCTATGACTGAGTGTTGATAGAACCAGTTTGTATGTTTCTTGATAACCTGGCATACCATTAAACAAAAGGTCTGGGTACTGAAATCAAGTGGTGAACAGTTTAAGGTCCTAACCAAGGGCTTACATCATTTTCTATATTATTAATTTTGCAACTAGAGCTTAAAATATTTAACATTACTATAACAGGACCATTATAGAAACAGGGGACTTAGTGCCTTTCCAGTGAGAATAATTTTTTGATTGCCTTTAGTTTTGCAACAAATGAGTCACTCAACATGATCAACTACACATAATTAAGTTATCTTTGGGTTTTTTTTTTTTTTGGCATTGGAAAAATCAGCAAAAATACATTTGTGATAATCTCTAATATTTTTGTGAGTCTAAATAAAACCTTTAATGGAGAGCATTTATTGCTACTTTACTGACATTCCCAGCAAAGAGAGATTATTAAATGGTGGTGGTGCCAGATCCATACTTGCAGCTATCACCCCTGGTTTACCCAGACTCTGAATAGACAGATCTGAATAAACCTCAACTCACAAAACCTGGAGGGGAGCTGCCAGCTGTACACTGCTTGTCGTTACTTCTTTACTGAAGCTTTTCGGGCTTCAGGTACTTGCAGATCTTGTGCACGGGTAACTTAGAATACTGAGGAAATTAATATCCCTGAGGGAAACTCTGGAGTCATGGAGCCAGGATCAGTCTAGAAAACTCCATTTCACCTCTAGTAATAATTCTATGAAAATCCAGTACATTGCTCAAATCTCAAAGAAATGTGTATGCTCTATGGTATTTCCAACTCTATTCACAGTAGCCAAGTTAAGGGGACTATTACAATATGTGTGTGTGTGTGTGTGTGTGTGTGTGTGTGTGTGTATGTGTGTGTGTATGTGCGTGTATGTATGTATGTATGTATGTATGTATGTATGTATGCATGCTTGAATGTATAAGGAAAGAATTCCTGCCGTGTGTGACAATATAAATCCGAGAACATTGCTGTATGAAATAAGCCAAAATGGTGCATGGATTCAGTGCTATATGGTCTGTAAATCAGGGACCACACAGGAGCTCCAGGCCTTGGGAGAATGTCAGATTGGGAAATCACACAAGGGGTCTAAGGCTTTAGTCAGGTAGGAGGAGTAAGTTCCAGGGACCAGCAGTATGACGACACACCTGTAATTAGCAAAGCCGTGCTGTGTATTTAAAACCTTCCTGAAAGGGAAGATCTCACGTTAAGTGCTGTTCTACAATATGAAAAAGTAATAGCACTCTGGTAATGGTAGCAAGAGTGTGTGTACAGTGAACAAGGAAGTAGCTTAGGAGAACGCCGCCGAAGAACGGAAGGCTGGCTAGCATCCAGAGTTTCATGTACAGTTTTCTATCTGTTATTCTAAAGCAGAAGGCTTAGGTTGGTGAAGCTGTCACCTTTTCTCAATAGTTTCGGATGAGTTATTCCCCTCAGAGTCATACTGTCCTTCACTTTCTTAGTGCTCTTGAAGCATTGTTTCCTCGTTGCTGTTATCTTTGCTGCCAGGGACGTCTTCACTTTGTGCTGTCGAGCTATCAACCAGAACCTGCCTAAATGGAAACAGTATTCAGGGCACTTCCCACTTGTCAACATTCCTTCTAGGCTTCTCCCACAGTTATCTGGCTATTGCCAGGTATTCCCGACTCACTATAAAAGGAGCTGTTTGCCCCCTCCTCACTCTCTTAACTCTCCGTCCCTTCTCTCCTCATCTCTTGCATGGCCTGCTTCTACTCCTCTATTCTGTCTCTGTCTCTCTCTCTGTCTGTTTCTGTCTCTGTCTCTCTTGCCTCTACTCCCCTCCCTCAACTCCCCTTCCCATGCCCCAAATAAACTCTATTCCACATATGGCGGTACCTCAGGGAGAAGGGATAATGCAGTATGGGCCCACAGGGGCATCTCCTTTCTCCTGCACCACATTGCACCTCTACCAAACATATCCTGGTCCTTTTTTTTTCTTTTCATAAAATACAACATCCCACTAGCAAGGATAGTGATGGGAATTTTATCATGAACATGTACCAATTAAAATATGGTATAACGTTTAAATTAAAATCGCAGTAGCCAAGTGGCTCTCATTTTAAAACCACATCATTTTAAACTCAGAGAAAAACAAAAACCTTCTACTATTTTCCAGACAAATATAAAACATTTATTGCAGTTCATTTACATAGATTTCTTTTATAGTGCTGCCCACATGCTGGAAGCCTACTGTAGACTTCAAAAAAGTTGACCCTTGGCTACTTTGTGGATCATGTAGGTAAGCTGCTAGAATAAGTACAATCAGACGACTGGAGAGAGTAGAAGAAATCTGTCAGATGACAAATCCAAATAACAGGTCAGAATTAGTTACCTGCAGAAGATCTGCAGAAAAAAAGGGCATCCTGTAGTGAGAGGAATTGTTCTCCAGCTGCCTCTGCTCAGGTCCATGTGCTGTGAGTGGGTGAGATGCTGAAGGAAGAACGTTAACAGGTAAATATTTGGGATTGGGAATTAATTTTACCCCATATAAGCAATGAATTTCACTTTTTTATGTTTGGAGATGTTGACTTTATTTATTTTAAATCTTTATTATAAATATGGATATACAAACAAAATATAAACAAGTATAAACATCCATATTCAAGCTTACATGTGTCTACATTCAATTTGAGGGTTTCTAGGCAAACTCTGAAAGTGTCTTCAATAAGCAGGACACATTAAGCAGTTTTGATGGGTGTTTGTGAAAAAATAGCTGTTATGATTACTCACCTACTCGTTATTGCTTAAAAATAGCATAAAACCTTCAAGCGATCAAAGAAAAAGTTAACTCTCCAGGGCGTTTTTATAAGATACTATTATTTCTCAGACACAGGGGTTTAGTCAAGTTACAAACAGGCTTGGTTTGGCTGATTGAAGCATGTGCCATGGTCTTTGTAGTTCCTTGTTTACTTCCTATCTAGGCTTTCAAAAGAGTTCCTTGATTTGGTCAACATTGGCACAGTTTAAAAGGTCACGCTGATACAGCAGAGATTTTATTACTGCCTAAGCCTACAGTCATGAAATGCGATTCCACCCCACAGGGTTTCAGATGGACACAGTTTCTACACATTTCATCTCACTTCAGCACATTTACAATTATTAAACATAATTACAGTGGTTTTCCTGAGGCATGATTACAGCTCATAGGATCATTGGTTTGGCTGTTTCTGCTGTGTTTTGTTTTATTTACATCTCGTGGTCATAAGCTTTCTTCACAAGTAAGATTTATTCAACCCCCACTCCTGACATCCTCCAAGGCAGAAATGATTTGAAAGATTTTCATCCACTTACTTGCTTACTTCAGAAAACAAAATCTGATTGTGTAAGATTTCACAATTTCTAAATTAGTGTGGTTGTGGTCAACAGTAATCCCTGCATTCAGAAAGTTGAGACAGGAGCATGGATAGTCGAAGGCCAGCTACCACAACATGAAAACCTGTCTCAAAAACAAGTTTTAGTTTCTCTTTTAAAGAAACATGAAGCTTGGCAGCTGGGCAGGAGGAGAGTAAGGAGGGAGCTGATTTGTTGCATCCTGGCATCAAAGTTGTGGTTAAAAAAAAAGATACTGAAAAAAGGAAGGCAAGAAAGAGAAAATAGAATGAAATGGAAAGTAAAATATAAAATGGAAAAGGAAACTTGGAATTAATACACACACACACACACACACACACACACACACGCATATGCACACGCACACATGCACAGAGTTTTAAGCTCATGGATGTTTTCTTAGATGCCAGGGATATAAAATGTATTGAAATCTTTGCTCTCTAAGTATGGCTGAACTAGCTTAGTGTTGCTTCTTGAGACAATGCTTGGTGTTTCATGGGAGTGTCATTATTGTAACCTCTGTGCTTTTCACCTTCTATAGTCAATATTTAAATCAGTAAGTGAGGACTTGTTTTGGGAGGAAAGATCACAGTCACTGAACCTGAATTTCATGACTAAATTGATCAACAATGTAAGGCAGTAGAGACATCTATAAGAAGTCTGGGCTTTTATCATTGACTCCTTAAACAAACAAGATTACTGTAGCAAGACTTCAGACTTGCTGCCTATTATTAATAAGCATTTGAGTATCTGTGTGTGCCCATTTGTGTATTTGCAGGAGTTAGACTTAAAAACTGAGATCTAATAGATTGCCTTGGGTGTGAGCTGAATAATATATTCAGGCATGAGTGGATATATGTGTACATTAGCTTCTGACGGTCTAGAATTCGTGCAAGATGGCGAGCCTACAATTCTGGTATAACACTCAGCTACTAGCAAACCATTAAAGAGATAGGCTTATTCTCATCTCATCAACTCTATCCACTTCACAGTGTCCAGACTAAACTGACACTGAATATTTTACTTTAGAGAGAATTTTTTTTTCTGAGCTCAGGCATTGAAAACAAATTTCTTTTTTGGGGGGAGGGAGGTGCAACATTATTAATACCATTATTAATGGTATTCAAGAGAGTAGGGAGGGTTCCCTAGGCCTTTCCTGTTATTATTGGGGGTCTGGGATGGAAATTGTGAGAGAGATGCTCAGTTTTGGGGGCTGAGTTGGGACAGGGACTCCTCAGCAGCCTCTGTCTTGCTCTTAGTGTCCTTGCTAGGGTGGGTGGTCCAGGGTTTCTTACTCTTTAGAGGCCATGTAGGCCATGAGGTCCACCACCCTGTTGTTGTCATGCCAGGAAATGAGCTTTACAAAGTTGTCATTGAGAGCAATGCCAGCCCCACCATTAAAGGTGGAAGAGTGGGAGTTGCTGTTGAACTCACAGGAGACAACCTGATCCTCAGTGTAGCCCTCAGATGCCTGCTTCACCACCTTCTTGAATGCAGGGATGATGTTCTGGGCAACCCCACGGTTATCACACCACAGCTTTCCACAGCCTTCTGTGTGGCAGTGATGGCATGGAACGAGGTCATGAGCCCTTCCATGATGTCAAAGTTGTCATGGATGACCATGACCAGGAGAACTCAGCAGCTGGTGGCACAGGATGAATTGATGACAATCTTGAGTGAGTTGCCATATTTCTCATGGTTCACATCCATCACAAACATGGGAGCATCAGCAGAAGGGGCAGAGATGATGACCCTTTTGGCCCCACCCTTCAAGTGGGTCCCAGCCTTCTCCATGGTGGTGTAGATGTCAGTAGACTCCACGACATACTTAGCACTAGTGTCACCCCATTTGATGTTGGCGGGATCTCGCTCCTGGAAGATGGTGATGGGCTTCCCGTTGATGACAAGCTTCCCATTCTCAACCTTGACTGTGGGGTTGAATTTGCCATGGGTGGAGTCATACTGGAACATGTAAACCATGTACTTGAGGTCAATGAAGGGGTCATTGATTGCAACAATCTCCACTTTGCCAAGTGAAGAACAGAAGACAGACCTGGTAACCAGGCTCCCAATATGGCTAAATCCATTCACACTGACCTTTCCCATTTTGTCTAGGGGACTAGGCTAGGGCTGCACAAGAAGATGTGGCTGTCCATGGGACAGGGAGGACAGGACTTGAGTATCCTTCCCTAAGGTCAAAACATACTGCGATCTATGTGAATGTCTCCATTCTGTGTAACAGGACATATTTCTCTGTCTTTGATGTCTGCTAGCAAATGCCACTGTGAATATTTTAGCTATGAAGTTGTCAAAGAAAAGGCAAATAGTACCTTATAAACACAGTGCATTTTAGGAGTACATAAACCTGAAATCAGAATACCATGTAGTCCAGATTTGCTTATGAGTAAACATTGGAATGGTCATTTTGTGCACATCTTACCTGTGTGGGGTTCCCAAGGCTAGGAGATCGGCAAGTGTGCAAGGTTCATGGGGATGATGTGATTAATAGTAGACTCAGCTTTTCTTTTTAGATTCCACTGTGCAATACATTATTAACTTTTCTCATGATCAAATCTTCACAGGAGTTGTACAATACTTATTTTCTATGTCCTTTCATCCTTGAGGATTCTAGCTTTACAGGATATCATTTGTTCTATAGGAATACTTAGTTTTCTCATTTAGTAACAGATTGCACCCAGATGAATTGAAAACTAATGAAGTATTGTGTAGCTCACACATTGAGACACATTGGTTGGACTGCCTGGCTTTCAACTATACTTGAGTCAAATGTAGTTTGGAATTTCTCATAAAATGTTCTCATTCTCAACTCCAATAATCCAACACGTTATATTTAATATCTTTGCCAGTGACACATTAACATAAACCAAATAAAAGAATTCCTCGTTATCACCTTAGTTGGTGACTTACCCATCAGAAGCCATATGGATGTTGTTTTTGTTCTCATTACAACCGAGCTC
Source organism: Montemys delectorum (assembly GCA_019843815.1). Classification (NCBI taxonomy): domain Eukaryota; kingdom Metazoa; phylum Chordata; class Mammalia; order Rodentia; family Muridae; genus Montemys; species Montemys delectorum. The sequence continues at coordinate 8,798 of JADRCD010222702.1, forward strand.
ATACACCCCTTCCTAGAGTTCTCTTGCCTATGTTTCTGGGCTTCCCAATCATAAGTATGAAGATGAATTGAGTAGAGGAGAAACTTATGTGCCTTGGGAGCCAGGCAAGTAGAAAATAGAAATCAGCTATTAGAGATCAGAAACCTCTGAACAGACTGGGCCCTAACTATCAAAATAAAAGAGAGTGGCAGGGTAAGACACAAAGAATCTAGTGATTAGGTTTTGGGTGTAGAAACTTGGTCTCTTAATCCATGGAATAAGAGATGGTTGAATCCTAGCATGTTAGATACAAAACAGGATAGAGGCCCCGCTCCAATGTGGTAAAGCTAGGATAACCCCAAAAGTTATAATGTCAATGTTAATAACATTAATAACAAGAACAAAAGAGGAATGGGTATTTACTGTTTATTAATCCTCACATCAAATGTGTGATAGATTACTACTGTTTTCTCCAAACAGCACTGAGGAAAAAAAGAAACAGAAAAATTTAAGAAATTCACTCAAATGAACTCAACTATGAAGCAATGTGAAGAGTCTTCCAAGTCAGTCTCAGGCTTTAGATAATGACTTTCTCTCTCTCTCTCTCTCTCTCTCTCTCTCTCTCTCTCTCTCTCTCTCCCCCTCTGTCTCGATCTTTCTCACACACATACCTGTATGAATATAGCAACAATCGATAAAAACTGAGGTTATAAATTAGAAAGAGAGCAGGGAGAGGTACCTGGAAGGGCTTGGAGGGAGGAAAGAAAGGAGGGAATGATGTGATCTGTGATTATATATATGAAAAGAAAAAGATCAGCCCGTAGCCATGATTTGGTAGATTCATCCTGATGCTTAATTTTCAGTGTTAGCCATATTATTTGGAATCATTACATATATGCCTGTGAAGGTGTTTCTGTAGAAGTGTATAGAAGAGTGAAGACACATCCTGAAAGTGGGCAACACAATACCACAGGCTAGCGTCCCATACAAACAAAAACAGAAAAAGATGTGAGCTGTGTCACTGAGCATCAGCATTCTCACCTCTGAGCCCCTGAGCTGCTGCTTAGGAAAGTAAGCAATAGCACAAGTTCCACCGTGATAGACTAGGCTGTTTCAAATTGTGAGCATGCAAACCCTTCTTTCCCTCAGTTGCTCTTTGTTGGATATTTGGTAATAACATATGTGTATGCGTGTGTATGTATTTGTCATCATGCTATGCCATATGTATATGTATATATATACATATATATTCATTTTTTCACAAAAATATATGAGACATAATTTTGGACTTGAAGATTGGTTGGTATTAAGCCTATATGGCATAAATGTGTACTCTATGGGTTTCTGATGACGGGTTTCCAAGACTTTGTGTCTGAGCTTGACTCTCAGGACGGTGCTGACAGAAAGACAGTTAAGGTGGGGGACATCAAAATGTCCAAAGAAGGCAACCCTCATTTGCCAGCAGTAAGAAGATCATTACAAAAGTGGAACAGCTTTGTCTAGTAGTAAAGAGAAGTTTACACGCCTAGACATGAGGCTGGTCAGGAAGACAGGAGAGCAAACATATGTGGAATGAGTGAAATATTCCTAAAGACAGAAGGGTAAATAAGACAGTCTTGCTATGTGGCTGATGAGCAAAGAAGGTAAGTTGCAGCCAATGTAAGCAAGTCTATTTGTGTTCAGGGTTTATCAAGATAAAGTATGAGTTTGAGAATTTTCCTGCAGGAATTACTTGAAAGACTTTACATCTTTAGTCTCATTCAGGCTATCACCCCTACTCAGCCTTCAAATCTGAGCAGAATTCCTAAGGAAATAAGTGGAAATATTATAAATATTTAATAACGTGGAAATATTATAAATATTATAAGGCAGAAACCATCTCAGACTGAAGAAATTCTAACAATATCTCTTACTAGTGCCTTTGCTCATCTGCTGCCCTTTGGAAATTGGAGCTAAGTGAAGCCTAATGTCAGCTAGTGGTACCCTCTATGTCCTTTGTCAGATTTGAAGAAAAACTTTACTACTACCACATTATCACTGCAAAGAGAGAAATTGAGTTTTTTATTATGCAAAACACTACCATATTCTTTTATGCCACTTAACTGCATCTCAGAATAATCATTAATTATGTTTTTAGTAATTCCTTGTTTTAATGCGCAACTACAGTTTTCCTTTGAACCTCACAAGCCTGCTCAATAGGTGAAACAGTACCATTCTCAGTGCTAGCAGAACTCTCTCTTCTTCCTTTTTGGCCCCTTTTATTTCTGAGCGCTTCTAATGACTGACAAGTACGTTGTGGATATGTAGGTATTTTTGTAAAACACATATTTGTAAAAGTTTCAAATGCATAATGTGGCATTTGTGTAACTTGCCTCCGGTTTCCAGGAAACACATCTGCACTGTCTATCCTTGCAAATGCCATGGAATGGATTTTTGAGAGTTTCACAGCCCTACACCCGTAAATGGATGTGTTAGATCACAGCTCTTTGAGCAGCGAATTCTATGGGTGCTGTACTGTCACATTGCTGTCAATTGAGCCCCCACTTTCCCTGTCATCTGTAATATTAGTGTTCCCTTTACTCACATTTGCATCAGTACGTGGCACAATGAAAACTAATATTTGTTGACTGGCATCTCTGACGTTGTGGCTCACTGCTCACCCTGCATTGGTGGTGACTGGTGAGTTTGAGATTCTCCTAATCTGTCCAATTCTCTTTTTTGTGTAATTCCTATTCTAGAGCATGCCCATCATTTTCCTTTTCTTTTGATTTTCAAGGTCATTTTTTTAAAGATATGAACATCTAGACAGTTCCAAATGTTATTGGTCCTTCCACCAGAATATAATTTGTTCATAACTTAGATATTAGCTGTGAAATATAAAGCTCTGATTTTAATATGGCTAAATTTACATTGGAGCTCAAGATGACCTTGAAGTTCTGATGCTCTTGACCCTGGGTGCTAAGATTTCAGGTGCGTACCACCATGCTCAGACTACATGGGAATGAGAATGAATCCTGAGGTTTGGGGCCTGTTACGAGCGCATGCTGATTACAGATGTGTACCACTATAATCGTACTACATGGTGCTGGGGATTGAACCTCTGGCTTTACGCATACTAGGCATGCGTGCTGCCAGCTGAGCTCCACCCCAAGCCCCCCCTTATGAGTCTTAAGTACCTTTTCTTGTACTACTAGATTACAGCTATTTCCCTAGATATACTTCAAAACTTTGAAAGAAACAGGGGCTATAAGCCCCGGCTCTAGATAGACGGGAATCCACGCCTCCTTTACTGGGGGGAAAAGTGTCATCTCACTCAGTCAAGGCCACAGGACAGAATGACAAATATTAAATTGTAGCTGGCTGGGAAGTTCTAGCCTCCCTTCTCAGACTTTTCAATCAAGGGCCATTTCTTTTTCCCCATAAGAGTTACTAATTAGGGTCTGCCATCTCAGCTGAATTCTAATCCAGCCTAAGGGTTTCATGTGCCCTTCTTCCTAAATTTAGTCACTCATAGAAGTCACTTAGAATCTCAGCATATCTCCTGTAAACAGTGTCTGACTTCTCAAGAAAGTGTTACGTAAGAACCTTGCTAAAGATATGCTCAGAAACACTTCTTTGTACTGATGGCCTGCCTTTCCTTCTTAGAAATTTCTGACTGAAGTTAATTGCTTTCTGGGTGATTTCATCTTATAAATGGGAACCAGCAGCCTTAGAAGAATGAGAAGATTCTACAGAATAGTCAGGATAATTAGGAACCACTTTAAAGAGCATTTTCTCACTCTTTTTAGTTAAAGATGAAATCATCTTTAGCATCTTCACCCAGTGGCTCTGTAGTTCCTGAAGGTGAGAGACAGTGAGTCATTTGTCAGCAAGGAAGGGAAGTTGCGCTACAAACAAGGGCTGCGATTTTCACAGTTACTCTAATTATGAGTAGTTTTTCTTTTTGGGAACTTTCATATATGAAATTTTTGAACAGAAAGCTGATTTCTTTCCTTATAATATCTTTCACTAACTTCTTGTCCTACTCAAGGGCTAAAGGGAAGTATCCAATGTGGACACCTCATGTTCAACTAAAGTATATAGTTTTATTATGCTAGAGCTTTTTCTTAACTTTTTATAGAGTTTGACAAATACACACATTTGATACCTTGCTATAAATATATTTTTGAAGATTTAAATTTTTTGCAAGTATTCTAGTTTTATCAGAAAATATTGTAACTTGTTATTATATTTTGATTCACATAATTAAAATATATTATTAAAAAGGTTGAAAGAGAGGAATTGCCTTTCTACAGAGATGGCTCATTGGTATAATATTTGCTGCATGTGCATGGAGATCGGCGTTTGTATCACCAGCACCATGATAAAAAACAAAGTCTGGTAGATCATGCCTGTAGACTTCTATTCTCTATATGCACACACACATATCTACATGAGCCCATGAACACCCGGGATTGCATGTATTACACACACACACACACACACACATATACACACACACCACACACACACACACACACACACACACACACATACACACACACACACACACACACACACACACACACATATATGGAGAGAGAGAGAGAGAAAGAAAGAGAGAGTGAGGGGGGGATAGAGAATTACAGAAAAATACATAATATAGAGATATAAATTTAGATAATATGATGATCAATCTTGGTTGTCAACATGACTGCATCTAAAATCAAGTAAACCCAAGCAGCGGTGACGCGTTTTCTTTTGATCGTTTGGAGCAGGACAATCACTCTAAACTTGGAACACTGATGCCATCACAGAAAACAAGAAATAGACTGTATTTATTGTTTCCTCCCTTCTCTGATATTAGAATCAGTTTCTTTGTGATTCCAACCTAGCCTAAAGACGAGCAGATCTCCAAGAATCCTCTAGGATCAAGGGCTAGATTGAGATTGTGGAGACAACCAGCACTGTAGACTGAATAATTACTGATATCTCAGTCTACACAGAGAGCGTGACACAGGCATTTTTGGACTACCTTGACCATACCCTGAAACCTGATCTAATACATCTTGCATATGCATGCATATTCATACATACGCATTTTCATACATGCACACGTGTTGTTAGCTCTATTCTTTTAGAGAGCCCTGACTAACACAGATTATGGCATTGTGGGCAGATCAACCTAAGAAACCAATGTGTATTCCAAGCTACAAAGCTTTAAGGGTGGAACGCTGAAAGGCCTTTGACATCAGATATGGAGGTACAAGATGGGGGATTCTGACCTTGTTTTGGCCCAATGTGTCCTCATTATGCTCTCAATCCGGAATGGCAACGGCAGTATTCTGTGCTATTTGTACACTGGAAGTGATTTGTTTTTTGGTTTTACTAGGGATTATGGTTAAGAGATTGCTTTGACTATTTAAAGGAGACTTTCAACTATGAAATAAAACGTTAATATTGTGAAAGACTACAGTTGGCTTTTGAAGTTGGACTAAACACATTTTACATAAGGATATGGCTGTGACTCTGTGGAGGCAAAGGAAATGGAATGTGGTGGTTTGCATAAGAATGTCCCCAAAAGCTCATGTATTTGAAAACTTGGTTCCCGCTTTATTTAGGAAAGATATAAGAACTGTGGCTTTGTTGGAGAAAGCTTGTCATTGTAGGTGGGCTTTGGGAATTTAAAGATCCCCAAATTTCCAATTGTTCTGTATTCTTTGTGCTTCTGGTTTAAGATGTGACCTCTTAGCCTCCTGCTCCTCCTGGCTCACCTGCTTCTTGCTGCTGCATTCCTCATCATGAAGGATTCTTAACCTTCTGGAACCATAAACCAAGTAAGTTCTCCCTTTTGTATGTTGTCTTTCTTATGGTGGTTTATTACAACAACAACAACAACAACAACAACAAATTAATACAGATGGATGAAAGGGAGAAGGAAGGAAGATAGAGACAGAGAGAGATGAAAAAGAAGATAAGTCAAACATCCTGCCACTACTGTCAACCTCTTGAATGGCTTTGGATGAGAAGTGTTGGCTAAATTTGATGGAGAAAGGAGATAGGGAGGAGGGTCTGGTAGGAGAAGAGGGAGCAGAAACTAGTTGGGATATAGTATATGAGAGAATTTAAAATAAATAAATAAACAAAAAGAACCACCTAAGAACTGAAAAGATGCTAGAAAAAAGTGTTGGGTAACCTAGAGGGCTTGGTAAGAGTTATAGTTTCTTTTGGTTATTTATCAGCAT